>CM065676.1:13320547-13383047 GCA_033220385.1 Triplophysa yarkandensis | reverse complement strand
TGCTTCTTCATCCTTCTATGTATCTACATATATCAACATTTGTAAATGTTTCAGTTTCTGTCAGCAAGTGAACTAAATGACATCATGTATACGACTCTTCATGTGGAGATTCCTGGTGCCCCGGTGACCCCGGGGGTAATTCACCACATTGAGAGTAACATTGAGTATTCCTTCACACTAAACGCAGTGCAATCCAGTAGACCTTTGCACCCCATCCCGGTCTCACGGGAGCAGTTAAGGTAGATGGAGACACGGGATAGACATAACCTGAATCACTGACAGACGTGATTGCATGATCTCATATTCCATTGTACATGCAGTTAAAGGCCATTGTCTGGGTCGATTTCAGGCAGATGCTATTGCTTTCGGTGTCATTGTACACATGAACATCTTAAGACCCGTGTGCTCTGAAGAAGAGCAATCATTCTGAATGGGGGAATAGTTGATGTTCGTAAAGGTGCAGTACAATACAAAAATGAAAAATCATTTATTAATATTTGTGTTTATTATTTGTGGGGAAATCTCCAAAACCATGCAGGTGATATGCTGTATAAAGGATTTTTAAAGAGGTTTGCACAAATAAAGGGGTCATTATTGACTTTAAATTACTTTACTTAAAATACAAAAATTGCATTAAATTAAATCTAAATTACATAATTTGTATGATTTTTTCTGAACACAGGTTCCTTCCTAACATATGCTGATAAAATGTATGCCATGTATCGTTCTTAGATCTAAGAAATTTAGGTTTAGAAATAAGGTTCAGAAGACAATTTAGAAAGCCTTGAGCAAACCATGGAAATATATTGAAAAACAATGTAAATAAATCTCAGAGGTAATAATGCAAACATTAATAATTGTTCTATTATAATGATAAAATTAATAATTTCTGATCCTCTCTTTGACTAGTATTTTGTAGTAATGTATTGAGAAACTTTCCTGCATAAAGGGCTAGGTCACACAAAAAAGAAAACTTTCATAATTTATTCCCTCCATGTCATTTAGACCTGTACATGTCTGTGAAATGCAAAAGACAACATCTGAGGAATGTTTAATGTCTGACAAGTGCCGACAAAAAGAGCCAATAGGGACCAATTTTATTTGTTCACCGACATTTTTCAAAATATCTTATGTGTTCTGCAAAGTCATAGAGGTTCCGGAAAAGAAATCCAAACACTCCAATGCAATAACGTCCATGCTTTCAACAACCTTGAAGAAGTGAGTAAATACAAACAGAATTTTAATTTATGGATGAACTGTTCCCTCAAACCTCCCCATCGGCTCTACCGTGTAACCCACACTCTACTGCGCTCATTTCCATCCGCGACAGCTCGGGTGTTATCGAGTGCAGTGTTATCGAGTTAATGACTTAACTAATTGCAATAAAAAGCACTGCTGTTTAGAGAGCAAAAGAAGAACGGCTCTAATTGGTGGCCACCAAGTTTCCAGATAGTCTGTTGGGTAGAAAAAGGGGGTCACGTAAGACCTCTGATCATAGGTACACCACTGATCTAGTGCACTCTGCTAACCAGCAGATATATGGAGGTCAGTCCCTTTCCTGTCACTATAACACACACACACTCTTCTGGGCCTTGATCCCGCTCACGTCCACACAGACACACTTACTAAAACATGACACGCTGGAGATTCACGCACACACCCTCGTGCACAAACAAATGCTCAGTAATGATGTTGAGTTCACTCTCATTGCTTTTTGATGAGAGTGGATTGAAAGAGCAGGCCGCTATGATGTGGTCTAACAATCCCGTTTCTTATTTGCATTAAGAGCAAGCAGGTAGCCCCAGTAATGGCTTTGTGGCGCTGCCGAAGATTCTTTGAAGCCGGAGAATCGATGCGCCTCTTCAAAACTTCATATCCTTTCCGCATGCGACTTCTCGAACCCACTCAGACGCTGCCGCGAGACCAAAGCGAAACGCTCTTGAGAAAAGAGAGAAAAAAGAAGAGCCGTGGTGCTTTTTTGGAGAAGGAAAGAGGCGATGGGGTTTGCTTTCGGCTGTGACATGTATTACAGTGCAAGAATACCCGGGAACATACCTTTTTTCAATGCTAATACGTATGATTTGGCTGTTAAGCCTCAAGTGGCGTAAAGCTCATAATACCGCAGATAATGAAAAAGCAGCAAGTCCATTTTAAACATTCAGACTGATCCTCATTACCGGAAAATCCAAGATATTTCAAGGTGCCATTTTAGAAACGTGTTTTCCACAGCCGGCTGAAAGGCCATTTTGACGGGACAGCCTGAGCCCTCTCCTATTGAATGTGACTGCGCTGATAATTTGAAGAATGGGAGGTGATGGTTGGTCATTACGGTCGTCAGCGCAGAATCTAGAAAATGACTCCTGGCAGGTCCGGCTTCTTCTCAGATGCAACCTGTCAAACGGCAGCAAAGCAGAGGCTAAGCTGATTAAACCGGACCTTTTCCAGGGTGTTTGTTTGGTTAGGGCTCATGAAAAACGTTGAGATGGCATAATTGGGATGCGGTCGAGCCTCGAGGATGGTCCCAGTAGACACGTTGGGGTCGCGCGGACGGGCCGGATTTACATAACAAAAACTACATGCCAACTTTAGGTCGTACGAAGGATGATAATTATAGGCCAGAGTTTAGATCAATACCTCGGAGAGAAAATGTCAACGTGCACATAAAAACACACAAACTGAATTTTTTTCTTCAAAGGCCTCATTAGGGAGAAGCCGCGGCATTATCGCCGGGTTTCGGCAGCAAGACTCCGTCTCTGTGTCTAATGCCACCAAATTCCCTCTGTTTATGGAAAAGCCTGCGCTGCGGCTTCATACCTTAATGTGCTGCTTGAAATTTTAATGCTCCGAGTTCACGCCGGAGTCTTCTGGGGGCCCATCAAGACCAAGCAAAAAGCCAGATGCCCATCTCGCCCCAAGAAGGAAGTGGAAGTATTACATTAGACAGTAAATCCACACCGGCCTTGTTAATTATTTAGGAAAACAAAGTGCTGCAGTCATACGCGCTCTACTGTATAGCTGAGCCATGTTTAATCTACATAATGTATCTGGAGGTAGAGGAAGCCCAGCGAGAGGGGGATGAAGAGCAAGAGAGACCTGATGGAGATGTGGGGAGCGTGTGATGCTACACTTATAGAAAGAAACGGAACAGAAGATGAGAAACGCTAATGAGACAGCATGGACGGGCTGTGAAACCACAGCCATCTTTAAGCGCGGAAAGGTATGTGAAACCTCAGGCCGATAAACACAGCGAGGGGAGAAGAAGAAAACAGACAGAAGTTTTGATGTAGAGGAGATCGGGATGGTTGTCTCAAAGGAAGTTGCCGTATGGATTGTGGATCAGTGACGGTGGGGTTTTGAGTCCAAATGCAATTACACAATTGCTTGTTGTTGGTATATTTTTGTCTCAAGCACTTGACTGACTTTCAACTAAATTATAATTTTATTATTATTTTTAGTAGTACTTCTTAAAATAAAGATGATTGAAAGGTTCTTAAGAGTGATTCCATAGAAGAAGAATTTTGGTTCCACAAAGACCAATTCAGTCAAAGGGTCTTAAAAGAACCATCCCTTTTTACCTTTTTCAACCAGAATAATGTTTTTTGGATGTTGAAAGTTTCTTTACAACTAGACAAAAAGTTTTTCATGACATCATGAAATATCCATAGTTTCAAAAGTATATCTGAAAAGTAAAAGATAGATGAAGACAAGAGTCGAAATCTTTTTAAGAATGTCAGGTTTTGGCACGTTGTCATATATGAATGTTGCCTTTTCCAGGTTTACTATTGAATTATAAACGTGGCGAACCCCAAATTGAATTTTTTGTAAATTTGTAAAGAATTTTGTCTTTACTCACCCTCATGTCATTTCCTGTATGACTTCTATTCTGCAGAATACAAAAAATTACATTTTGAAAAGTAAAAATATGGTTCTTGGCTTCAAACATTACTTAAAATCTCTTTTTTGTGTCTTGCAAAAAAGAAAAAGAGTCATTTGAAATGGATTTGAAATGACAGAAATGTAAATAAACCGTAAATAAAAATTTCCATTTTGGGATGAAGATGGTTCAAAATTCCTGTTTTTGTCACAAATGTTAAACTAAATACAACCAGCACAACATTTAAAAGCAACTGACATGTAAAACTAACATTCTCAAGATTTAATTACATTTATGAGATGAGAACAAACTAAAAAAAGAAGTTCCCATGTACCTGTGTTTACATCCTGGGCAATCATTTTCATAAAAGTTTATTAATAGCTTTTTTTGTAAAGATATACGACATTTAGCACGAGCCTCCCGACTTAATAAACAAATCTAAATCTAAACCTGAGACCTGAATTTCAGAAAAACAAATATGAGAAAACTTAATTTAGTAATTCCTCAAATCCTCTACATTCCTAATCCCATTATTGTTCAAAACCCCTAAATCCTCGCTACACCGAACAAAGACGTATTATTTCCAAAGTACTTAGCGTTAAAATTTTTTACGACTGTAACAAAAGAACATAATAGCAAAGCTATAATTCCCACACACTTTTAAACTTCGAAGGCACGTTCACGAGAACAAGCCCTATAAGAAACGCTTCCTGTTTAATTTTGTTGTTGTAAATGTGATCAATTATGTATTCTGAGGAAGCGGGGAGGAACAGATTGTGTGTGTTTATCATTTATTATCATATACAGGAGCTGTGATGTTACCACTGGCAATGCATTTAGGGAGATCTCATCGAGGATG
This sequence comes from Triplophysa yarkandensis, assembly GCA_033220385.1. NCBI lineage: Eukaryota > Metazoa > Chordata > Actinopteri > Cypriniformes > Nemacheilidae > Triplophysa > Triplophysa yarkandensis. The sequence goes on along the minus strand of CM065676.1, from coordinate 13,378,314 downwards.
ATCACCATGGGATTCAGCATTATGGCAAAGGCAATGAAATAATGTGGCTGTTATTGATGAAACATATTGAGCGGGGTCGGCCTAGAATGAGAGGAACAGAATGTGGAGGTGTTGGCAGAGGGATGATGATGTTGCAGCTACAACCCTAATCATTCAAATCAGCTGAGTGCTGTGTGTCTGGTTATATATATATATATATATATATATATATATATATATATATATATATATATATATATATATATATATATATATATATATATATATATATATATATATATATATATATATATATATATATATATATATATACATACAATTTTACTCTTTACATGGGCATTGCATAGGTCTATTATATTACTCTTTGAAAAATAACATTTACCAATACATTTTCTGTCTATTCCAAAGATATAACCATTAAAGCTTAAAAGTTATTTAATTAAGTGGGAAGTGAAAATACAGGTAATTCAACTGTAAATTTGATGTGGAAAATTTTACATTAATAGAGTACATTGTACCATATTTTCACCTTAATATAATAAAATATTTATAAGGTCTGCCATGTCTGTAAGTCATCTATTTGCTAAAAGTTGACTGAATAGTTATTTTCAATGCTTGTTAATAATTTTTATCTTTCAGGAAAATTCTTTGTGTACACATAAATGTATATAGAATAGATCTGAACGTATATCTCCAACATTTTTTCATAGATATTAATGAGAATACACATAAAATATATGTAAACTAACGTACTTTTACATTCCATATATATATTTTGAGAAAAAGAGACAGAAATCCCACAAATGTGTCCATTATGGTTTTAGAACAGATCTTAACAAATCTAAACATACAAAAATCATATTAAGATCTCATTATAAACATATATGTTTTGCCAAATTTTGCCAAATCCAGATGATTTAACCTGTATAATATTCATTTTACCTGTATGATATTCATTTTACACATCAACTCTGTGACCCTGCATTTGAAAATAAGGGTAAAGTTAAAAAATCTAATTCTAAGAAAACAAGCATTACAATTTGATTTTACCTAGTAACATCACTATGATTTCAATCTTTGACCTGGTCTTACTCAGTCAATATTAAAGACATCAATATTACATTCTCGCTAGTATAACAAAACATTTAGCTCACAATTTGTACCGTGATAAATATTTAAAGAATATAAAAGGGACACTTTTTTCACATAATATTTACAATTTAAAATAAAATATCATTTCCAAACAAGACTTCTAACATTCAAGGTTGAAACACCTCTATGTAAACCATCTCTGTGTACCTAAACTAACTACAACAATCACTGTAAAAAAACAGCAATTTAATAGAACATATTTTATTAAAAAATATATTGCCGTAACTATACAATGTCTAGTTTCTCTACAATGCGTATGTTAGTGAAGTTGTATCGCGATGTGCAATACTTCAATGTATGTTACACCCCTAAAACTCACACAAATTTCTTTACATTAACATTTGTCTAATTCACTTCTGTTACTATTTAAAAAAAATTAAAACAAACTTTGGAACAAGATTGTTTTCCTCGGGGAAAACTACATTTCACCACTAAAACGATTTAATAAACTTTAAAACAAAGTGAGATCCAATAAGAGAATTGGGTTACACTTTCTTAGTTTAACTTGTGTTTTGTGTTTGCCCTTGCATCGGAGGTCTCTTTAAACATTACACTATACAAAATCAACATGAACAATGCATTCATTGAAAAGAATGCACACCTTTAGCTCGGCATTCGCTTATAGCGCTGCGATTTGGAATTGTGTGGAATGCTTGTTTTTATGTGTCCTTATCTTCTGCTCTCAGCCCTGTATCTCTCGTACCCCTCCTCTAATTTATCTGCTTTCTGCTTGATTGATTAGAAATGCCTTTTTTTGTTTGTTTGTGAAGGAGACTTAATTAGATTTCACAGGTTAGAGGTCCACATACTGAAAGTTCAAGATTATTATTATTATTATTTTAATTAGATTGTGCCATTAAAGCGGGTTATAGTGGGACGTTTTAGAGAAAGGAAGGGCAGCGTTGAGGCTCCGGCGACAGTCATTAAGCCTGGGATGGAGTTTCTTTCAGCAATGCTTTGAGTGCTCGGCATGTGTGTGGTCACTCGCAAACAAAGTTGGCAATGTGTATCTGAAAGCAGAGAGTGCATTTCTGTTTATTAAAAAACTGACGCGAATACTGACATTTTTATAGGGTGCCATAGATCCACCTGTTGACTCGAAGAGAAATCTGGTCAATAAAAAATATTGAAAATCTCAAGGCACTTCTTCAGTGTTATTTCTTATGTGCGGTTAGAGAATCGACGTCCGTACAACACCGTGATTTATTATCAAGTTTGGCATTCCCATTCACCTCAATTGTAATTCTTGCCCAGTTTTGCATACATCTGAGATACATAAGAGGGTGCAGCAATACACTTAGTTTAATACAGTGCATAGGAAAAAGTTCATATCTGTCTCTTTTGTGATGATGTGGTGGATCCCTAAGGTTCTTTGTAGTACCTTAAAAGGTATAGAAAACATTCACTTAGGTTGTGCCTTTACATTTTTGTAGCCTAAGGATCTTTTTTGTACCTTTTTAGTACAGCTAACATTTGAGTGGTATACAAGTTTTAAGCTATATAATAAAGGTCTTTAATATATACATAGGTTGCACTCAAACAAGTTAAATATGTTATGTTTTGTATTACCATATAATTATACAAAGGGAATCTCAACTGTCCCAGTGACAGAAGTGTGTAAACTCAAGAAAAATTAGTTTGTTTTTACATGAAACTATTTGAATTTTCAGCCAAAAAAATACAATTTTAAAGCATTGAAATTGGTTATTATTATATACTGTTTAAATTGTGTAGATATGAAAGTAAAAAAAATATTTTGAGTTAATATTAATTTATATTTTTGTGATATTTACTAAGCCACATGAAATAATTGTATGGCCACAAGTGGAAAAAAGTTTTTTATATCTACAGAAGGTAACCATAGTCTCACAATATTTTGAACATGGTTTACACTAAAATAAAATATAATTACACACAGTTAAATTTTCAATTATTATTATAGAATTTACCTTATGTATACTTGGTCGTAAAAAAATTTATGTTTGCCACTGAAAAATAAGACTAGGCTTGAACCTAAGAAAGAACACCCACGAAATAAAAGTACAAAAAATTAAACCAGACAATAAATGATCCAAATCAACACTACGTTCCAATGCCCAGCAACATATATGTGTTTTGGGCCTATAGGAGTCATAGTGGTCCATGCCAACGAGTCAAACTTTCACAACTTGATCTTTCCATCTAGAAATGACGCAGATGAATCTAAAAGTCTACATCTGGTCTATCCTCTACCTATCTTGCTGAAGAGCTTCAATTATTGAGAAACCTTCAAAAGTTCCAACAGAATGAGAGCGAGAGAGCTCCCGAACCTTCTGGGGGATTTTAGACCGACGTCTTAAAACAAAAAGCAGTAACCAGCTGCTCGGTCCCCAAAAGAAGCGTCTTAAAATGAATGACCATTATAACGACATGTACTAGTTGCTAATGAGAGTGATCAACGGCGCTGCTGCTGGATTGGACACCTGGTAGGTATTCAACGGCAGTCACATTTAAAATGCATTTAGGAGTCTGATTATAACCATATGAAATAAGATATAATGGACCTAGACAGGATTCGCAATGTGGAATAAAGAGGAAATATCGTAAAAACGATAATAACTATTGTGCCCGTCTAGGGGGTAATAAATAAATAAATGTGTGCTTTGCAAGTGTGCAACAGCCAGCGACGAGGGAGAGAGAGAGTCGGTGTGCGGATTTAATTAGAAAGCAAAGCTTTTTTGACAGTAAATTGATTTTTAATTGTCTTCTTCTGCATTCGCTCCAGGTGGCTGAAGTCTTCTCCATTTGATGTTTTGTGTGCTTTATGCGAGGGTTTCTCCTCCTGCCAAAACACAGTTTATTATGGCACGCTGTAGATTAGCATGCGTTCCTCGAATCGAGCCTATTCTACGTCTGAGGGACATCCAATGGTGTTTTAACCGAATTCTCTGCGGCACGGTCCAGCAAATGCACTCAGAAACAGCAGCAATAGGGCGTTTTTTTTTAAGATGGTCTGGTTGCTAATGGGCCCGACAGGAAGGAAATGTAATTTGAAAGGAGCTGATCTATGTACGCCATTGTTGTGGGATAATGCTGATGTAATTATTATCTGCCGATGATGGAGGCTGGTACGGGATGGATTTGGGCCCGCGCCACCAAACGTTGATGGTTGCCAGGATGTCTTTCATTCATACAGTCGCACAGAACAGTTGCATTTAGGATGGAAACAAACATGGCCAAAAGTCTGAAGGGATGTGTCAGTACTGACCTACAGCGGTTTGAGTTACATAATGGAAGCTTACACGTGGCCGCGGCAAACCATGAGATCTTTACCCCATCGAACTGTTCTTATCAATGATTTTGCAGCAGGCTATTTATCGTTCTATTAAAAATAGCTGCATTTTAATTAATAGTCCGCGTTGAACATTCCGGCTGCGGTGGCTAAATATACTTCACAAACTCATACATCACACAATATGATACGGTGACACATTTATGAGACTCTCTGATGATCACACATCCAAACTAGAAAAAAACGGCACGTGAATCCGATTCAATTGATGTCAATTGCGAGTGAGGGCATTCGAGAAGTCCAAAGAGCCAAAGAATATGTTTGTCTTGCACTTTCCGAACACCTTAAATGTGCATGGGGTTCACATTCACATTCTGTTTGCAGATCAGACACAGGCGGGTGTTTGTAATGCATTGATTTCCACGTGCACACCAAATCCAGGAAATATGATAATAAAATGATCAAAAATGAAAGACGAGAAGGATCATATCAAGGGGATGTTCCGTATTTGACCGAATAAATGAAGTAGCGGACTAATGAGGAATTCCGCAGGATACATTTCATTATAAAGACAAGAGTGTTCTCATGATAAGTCCTGCAATATTACATGACTGGCACATTCCTAATGAGATATTTCTCATATTATAGATGGCTGATATTCTCCCATAATCCATTATCATACAGACACTAAAATTCCAGGCTGTTTGCACAGATATATAGATCTGTAATTGCCATTGTCATGTGAAGTCTTAATTGGGTGGGAATCTCAGCTTTGAACTGAGCAACAGTGACATCTGGCGGTCAATACGAAAACTACAAGAAAAACTATAAAAAGTGCAACAAAAAGTTATTATTTTTACATTGTGACTCAGTTTGTATTTAAATGCACTAAAATGAATATTTACAAGGGAATAAACACCTAGAGAAATAGACAATGCAAATACTAAATACTTAACATATACCATAAACCAAACCCACAGAAGCAAAATGCATTCTTGCAAAACAATCCAAATCCCAGAAGTTTGCAGGAAAGCTTTCTGTAAGAACTCATGTAGGAATGTGGGAGAGTCCTGCACATTTCTCTGCTTCCGGTTCTGCGCACTGGAAGCTCGTCCGCCTCTGCTGGAAAGTTGTGCGGAAAAGCCGAAATTCAACACAAAGTAAAGCAACAATGAGCAACAACAGCAACAACACAACTGCTGTTACAATCCCGACGGACCTCACTGGGAATGGGTTCGATCTGGACGAGGACGACGACTTGGAAGTGTTCAGTAAGGTAAAGATCAGGAACAGGTCAGCTGTCGACCCAGATGTCACGTTTGGGGAAAGTTTGTTACATTGTAACATTGCGTTTGTAACATTGTATCGACGTTTGATTGACACATTCCGATCTTCTGGAGTTCTTTGCTTTGATCTTCTGGAGTTCTCCGCGATCACACGCTTTTATGTCATCGATCCAGACTTTCATTCTTCTTTATTAAAGGCAAATCTCTCACACTGGATTTAAAGTTCACCATGAGTCTGAGATGCTAAAGAAACAGAGACAACAGATGATCGTAACTGTGAAGAAATGTTTCTGCTGTCTGTTAAAAAGTTGTTTCTGTGTAACTTCTGGGCGCTGTTGGTGTTTGTGACATTGAGTGGCAGTGACGTGTTTTCCTTTCGTCTGAGTCTCAGTGGTTTTGCTTCAGTGCTTGGCACTCCGGTTCTTTATAAAGGTCCGATTCTTTTAACGATTCGACTCTTCTTTAAGATTGAACTGTTTTTAAAGATTTCCTCTTTTTAAAGATCCGGCTCGTCTTTAAGAGTGGGCTCTTCTATAAGATTGAGTTCTTTAAGATTGAGCTCTTCTTTAAGAGCGGGCTCGGGCTCTTCTTTAAGATTGAGTTCTTCTTTAAGATTCAGCTCTTCTTCAAGAGTGGGCTCTTCTTTAAGGGTGGATGGGCTCTTCTTTAAGGGTGGGCTCTTTAAGGGTGGGCTCTTTTAGAGCGGGCTCTTCTTTAAGGGTGGGTGGGCTCTTCTTTAAGGGTGGGCTCTTCTTTAAGGGTGGGCTCTTCTTTAAGGGTGGGCTCTTCTTTAAGGGTGAGCTCTTCTTTAAGAGTGAGCTCTTCTTCAAGAGTAGGCTATTCTTTAAGGGTGGATGGGCTCTTCTTTAAGGGTGGGCTCTTTAAGGGTGGGCTCTTTTAGAGCGGGCTCTTCTTTAAGGGTGGGTGGGCTCTTCTTTAAGGGTGGGCTCTTCTTTAAGGGTGGGCTCTTCTTTAAGGGTGGGCTCTTCTTTAAGGGTGAGCTCTTCTTTAAGAGTGAGCTCTTCTTCAAGAGTAGGCTATTCTTTAAGGGTGGGTGGGCTCTTCTTTAAGGGTGGGTGGGCTCTTCTTTAAGGGTGGGCTCTTCTTTTAGAGCGGGCTCTTCTTTAAGGGTGGGTGGGCTCTTCTTTAAGGGTGGGCTCTTCTTTAAGGGTGGGCTCTTCTTTAAGGGTGAGCTCTTCTTTAAGGGTGAGCTCTTCTTTAAGAGTGGGCTCTTCTTTAAGGGTGGGTGGGCTCTTCTTTAAGGGTGGGTGGGCTCTTCTTTAAGGGTGGGCTCTTCTTTAAGGGTGGGCTCTTCTTTAAGGGTGAGCTCTTCTTTAAGAGTGAGCTCTTCTTTAAGAGTGGGCTCTTCTTTAAGAGTGGGCTCTTCTTTAAGATCGGGCTCTTCTTTAAGAGTGGGCTCTTCTTTAAGAGTGGGCACTTCTTTAAGAGTGGGCTCTTCTTTAAGAGTGGGCACTTCTTTAAGAGCGGGCTCTTCTTTAAGAGCGGGCTCTTCTTTTAGAGCGGGCTCTTCTTTTAGAGTGGGCTCTTCTTTTAGATTGGGCTCTTTTTAAAGATTCGGCTCTTCTCTAAGATTGGGCTCTTTTTTAAGATTGGGCACTTCTCTAAGATTGGGCACTTCTTTAAGAGTGGGCTCTTCTTTAAGGGTGAGCTCTTCTTTAAGGGTGAGCTCTTCTTTAAGGGTGAGCTCTTCTTTAAGAGTGGGCTCTTCTTTAAGAGTGGGCACTTCTTTAAGGGTGAGCTCTTCTTTAAGGGTGAGCTCTTCTTTAAGAGTGGGCTCTTCTTTAAGAGTGGGCACTTCTTTAAGGGTGAGCTCTTCTTTAAGAGTGGGCTCTTCTTTAAGGGTGAGCTCTTCTTTAAGGGTGAGCTCTTCTTTAAGAGTGGGCTCTTCTTTAAGAGTGGGCTCTTCTTTAAGAGTGGGCTCTTCTTTAAGAGTGGGCTCTTCTTTTAGATTGGGCTCTTTTTAAAGATTTGCTTCTTTTTAAAGATTCGGCTCTTCTCTAAGATTGGGCTCTTTTTTTAAGATTGGACACTTCTTTAAGATTGGGCTCTTTTTTTAAGATTGGGCTCTTTTTTAAGATTGGGCACTTCTTTAAGATTGGGCACTTCTTTTAGAGTGGGCTCTTTTTTAAGATTGGGCACTTCTTTAAGAGTGGGCTCTTCTTTAAGAGTGGGCTCTTTTTAAAGATTTGCTTCTTTTTAAAGATTCGGCTCTTCTCTAAGATTGGGCTTTTTTTAAGATTCAGCTCTTTTTTAAGATTCGGCTCTTCTCTAAGATTGGGCTTTTTTTTAAGATTCGGCTCTTTTTTAAGATTCGGCTCTTTTGGCTCAGCTCCTTTAGAAGAGTCGGCTCTTTGACTGCCAAATTAATCTTTATATGTATCAACTTCTATTGAATACCAATTTAGCAATTGTAAATTATTTTTGTATTATTTTTATATTTTTCAACATTGTTTGATAACTTATTATCATGCATTTTTTGTTACTAAAGACAATTCATACAAGAGAGTTTTGCACTCGCCATTATCATGTTGTGTGCATAACTTAATTAACAAAATAATGTAATAAATTTCTACATAAACACATATCCTGAAAAAATGATGATGCTAATCCCTCTTTCCATGCATGCTGACCTATACACATAAAGTCCTGTCCCAGCCTGCAGAGACAAACGGCTAAAGAAAAGTGGGAGTCAGCTCTTCTGGTTCATTCCAAAGAGTCGGCTCTTAGCCCCGGCTCGTTCATGAACGACTCGGCACTATTTTGCTGACTGTGGGTCAGTTTGTTATTACAGGAAACAGACACAGATGTGGGGATTTGCATTCGTCAGTGTTTATGACCAGCAAAGATAGCAACAGTAGGATCCATTACACTTACAAAACAGGTTTACGAAGGGATTAATACAGATTTAGAGGATTAAGATGTTGGTTAAAATTAGATATGAAGCATTGCATTGTTAAAACAATGAGTTGTGTGGACTTAGAAACTTGTTTCGAAATAAGGACTAAAAAGACTACATACAGTGATATATTTCTTAAAGGTTCATTGTGTCATTTCCATCCCACGGACAGCAAGACAATGACAATACAATGGATTTTTTTCCAAAACATTAAATTATATGCAGACATATTATACTGTTAAAAGAAAATGGGAGAATGTGCTTATAATCCTAGAATAAGAATATTGAGATTTATCTTTACATGTAACATACCATCAAGTTACCTACACATATAAATACCTAAATATAAACCTCAAATAATAAAAACACAAAAAGAGAAGTTGGAACATCTGTCCTAAACATTTCTCTCCTCTACCATTGGTGGATAAAATGGCCTACTGGTTTGTTCCTGCTTTCAAATCCGCAATGCATAAACTTTATTTATGAAACCAAAATACTGATTTATAATTTGAATAATTTAACAAACAGTTTGACATCACTTAAATCCTCAAAAATGAACCTGCAATCTTGTTTTAAACAGAAAGGACTATACAGAGGCAGAAGTTATTGACAAAATATTGTAAGAGAGTGTTCGAGGCTCCTTTTAGACTTGAAAAGTCTTAAATATAATTATCCCAATATAAGGCTTTAAAAAGACTTAAATTCAGGCCTAAAACATTTGTCACAAAACCTGATCTTTTTGAACTCAAGGTGACTATATAATAATAAACATAAACTATATATTAAGATTTTCAGTGCTGAAATTATTCTTGTTAATCCCAGAAAAACTTGCCGCTGTTTCTTAATTTCAGCAGAAATTACCGTAATGACGTCATAAACGGGCACAAGACGATTGACCTGATATTATCGTAACTATTGTAAGAAGTTTATTATTTTATTATACCATTGATTATACCATTATGGCCAGAAAGATATTTTACCAGTCCAAAAAACCTTCACTTTTCCAAATACAACAAAATACTTAAGATCAATAAAATTAAGTCCTATTGTATTATAAAAACAATGAGATATGAGCAGTCTATTGCTTTATTTTCGTATAAATTGTCATGAAAATATTCTTAAATAGTCTTAAATTGAACCTTCTAGTAGAGATGCCCTAAACAAAGCATCCCCTCCATAAACGCCATTTACGTTTCTCGCTTATTTGCTAAATGTTCTTGCTGTTAAGTGATCATGCTCTCACATTGTATTTTTTAGGATACAACAGAAGGGAGCTCTTTCAACACCTCCATGCAGACCTCCCCTGGTTCAATGATAAACCAATACAAATTTGAGGAAGACATCGACACCAAAGATATTTTTGTCACGGTTGATAAACCCGAGAGTCATGTGACTGCTATAGAGACCTTCATAACTTACAGGGTTGTGACCAAGGTACAGCTCAAATTCATCAAATATGTCGAACATTGTAAATCATTTCCTGACTTTCCATCGTTCTCTCGCATCAGACAACTCGGAGCGAGTTTGACTCAAGTGAGTTTGAGGTGCGAAGGCGATACCAGGACTTCCTGTGGTTAAAGGGACGGTTGGAAGAGGCTCATCCCACGCTTATTGTTCATGTAGGTGATTTGTTTGTTTTTTTCGAGTAAGGAGGGGTATCACGCTGTTTCATGCATTATTTCAGATACTTGAAATATGTGATTCTGCACCAAAGGTACTCAAGATTAACACGAGTGGCAAAAACTGCCTTTGATACCAACATACTGTTGGATAAATGCAACATAGATGACTATATGACTTAAAAAGCCGACATTTAAAATGTATTCTAGTACAGAACTTGTTTTCATATGTTTATTTCAATTTTGACAAAGTGATTTCATATCAATATGAGCTTGTTTTCTATTTTTCTTTGTGCAATCCAATAAAATGTACGTTAGTGTTGGTTCAGTATTGTTCGTCTTTACAAGCTGATCAGCAAAAATCCTTTCCAATAGAATGTCTCTGTTTCAACATCCTCAACTAAACATTGATTTGATTCTCATCAGCCATTACCCGAGAAGTTTGTGATGAAAGGAATGGTGGAGAGGTTTAATGAAGATTTCATCCAGAAGAGGAGGAGAGCGCTAAACAGGTTTCTTAACAGAGTGGCAGATCATCCGATTTTCTCCAGTTCTGAGGATTTTAAGATCTTTCTCACAGCAGATGTTGAGGTAAGATACGCACACACGTGACTATATGTAGACCACTCGGTTTTTCATAATGTATCATTTGGTTAGAATTACAGTAGACTTGTCGCAAGATTGTAAGCTTTCTGAATTGGTCTATATGTTAACCCCATTCAAACCAAGACAGCTTATATGGTTTTTCTAGTTAATAATGTTCAAGTTTTTCATCTGAATAAAATGATCATCGCAAGAAAAATGTGGTCACATTAGTGGTGGTATGTTGTTGTTTTTTCTCCTTATATTTTAAAGAATCACTAGAATGATAGGAAACCCTGCCCAATGCTGTAATTCACCAACCTGTGGTGTTTTCTTTATGCGTGTCACTTTTGTCCCTATAAGAGGATTACGTGAATAGATGTAATGTGACAGTTTGTGTGTTTAAACCCGACTGACTTATAAATACTCCTCCTTGCAGTCATAATACGCTTGTTATGGATCTTTAGCTTTGTACAATCCAAACATCCATTTTCTCTGTTGGTGCATTACACGGCTGACCATGAAATGTTACCATGAAATCTTTTCAAGCCTATTTCGAGAGAGACTATTTTGCTGTAGAGATTTCCTCTTATCCTCTGTCCAGGCTTTGACCTCTCATAAGAAACAGGGTCCTGGGTTTCTCAGTAGAATGGGAGAATCTGTAAGAGGCCTCGCTGCCGCCGTCAGAGGAGTCAGAAATCGTCCGGAGGAGTTCACTGAAATGCAGGAGTACGTGGAAGCCTTCGGACAGAAGATCAGCTCGCTTGACAAAGTCGCGCAAAGAATCGCGAGAGAGCAGAAAGGTTTGGCCTATGTTTACACCTCATATACGGAGCATTTGCATGCTTTATCGTCTGTATAAGTCGGAGTTAGGGGTCTGATAGTAAAGGGAAATATTTGGTGGAGATATGGAAACTAAGTCTGCCCGGCTGCCGCTGTCACAGAGTACCTGGAGGATCTTAAGGAATGTGCGCCAACCTACACACTGTGGTCAAATTCAGAGGAAGAGCTGGCAGAGCCTCTGAAGAGCATGGGAAGCTCTATGGAGAGATGCTTCAAAGAGACGGAGGAGCAGGTCAAAGAGCTCAACGATAACCTCATTCCAACTCTTCACGAATACGTCCTGTGTACCGAGTCCCTCAAGGTAGACCATCTTCCTATCGTCCCTTCTCAATATTTATCTGTTTTTAGTCTTAGCGGTTGTTTGTTGTTTTGACCAAATATTGGAAAGGTAGAATCCTAGTTTGGTTCAGCTGACCTGCTTGTTTCTGGTGTTAACATATCACAATCTATTGTATATTTACATATTTAATTCAGCCTCAAATTTAATTAAAAGATATCGATCACGATTCAAACCTTTATCACTATGGATCGTTGGTTTTCAGACAGTGCTCAGGAGACGAGACAACATCCAGGCGGAGTATGAGACGAAGACCGAAGCCCTCCTCGCCAAGCACGCCGACAGGGAAACGGTAGGTCTATTATCGACTGTTCCCATTCTCCGAGCAATCCATCCGCTGCTCTTTTGAAAATTCTCCGAGATTATTTTTCATAAAACAGAGCTCTAGCTGTCATCTCTGCTTTCATTAGACATTCGTCGTAGGCTGAAAAAGGAATTTCGGGAGATTATCTTAGTGTCTCACGATTGCAGGTGTCTCTTAAAGCTGCGATGTACTTCGAGTCGGACAGTTTAAATATACCCATATTGCCCGAGCTAATATTGTCAAACGCAAGTCTTGTCGGTTTATTTTTATCCGTTCTGTCAAATATCAGGCCTGCTTAGATTGAACACTGAAAGGGCATTATTGGACAAAATCCAGATGGTTTTTAGAGAAGCTTAGTGACTTCTCAGTTTAATTACAAACTATGATAGAGCGTTGCCCCCTTCTGACTTTCACAGCTTACTCCAAAAGGCCATTCTGATATAGAAAGGTAACCTTTATGGCCTGGATTCTTTTTTAACCCAACTGAAGGAATAACTACCGAAAAGTACTAATCTTGAACAAAAAAAACGATAGTTAACAGACTAAACAAAGGAGGACTAGGCATCTTTGCCCTTGCCACGCTTTAATTTTGACCCTGACATCCTGCCATGTCTGAAATGCTTTTTTGCAGTTACATTTTGGGATTCGTAAGCCTATCGTTCTCACCATTGCTCATGTGTCCATTAAAGGATTTTAAGGTGCTGAGTTTAGCATGGGACAGCTTGGTGGGACGGTCCCCTGAGGAAGTCGAACAGCAGAAACGGCTAAAACTTGAGGGGGAGATTAAGGAGGTAATATTTCCTGGGAGCGCATGGCCTTGGACTTGCTTCTTTTGGCTTTATCTGCTCCAAGGTTTGACATTGTGTTCAGGAACTGGTTTTTAGAGGTCACCACACCCTGATGTGAGGGTGTGTTGTTGCCATTTACTTTGTTTTTCTGTCTTTGGTTTTGGTTGTGGCTTTTTATGCTTGAATGCTGTGGTGTGTTCTGCTGGTCTAGCAGTTTCTGTACTTCTTGTAATGCCATCTTTCATCCGGCGTCTATTTTTGGGGGGGGTTAACTGTTTTATGTCTTATTCTGCTGACCGTAGTAGACTTTCCTTCATAGAAAGGAAGTGTCATGCAAACTCTTTTGTAAAAACTGACATGCTTTATCGTCTGTATAAGTGATACTAACTTAACTGCTACTACTCATATTGGTGATACATTGAGAAAAATTGATTGAAAAAATCCTTTCTTTACGGTCTATAGGCCTTTGATGGGCTTTGATGGGATTTTCATCCAGAAGAGGGCAGTAAATATCCCTAAAAGATTAATGTCATGCCGAAAGTTTAAATTCTGTCGTTTTATCATTTGAAGCGTCAATGACTTTCTTTCTACCACAGGAGACGAAAGAAGATATTTTGAAGAAGGCTGGGAACTGTCATCTTTCATTTGCATTGTTGTTGTTTCCATACAATAGGAGTGAATGGGTGCCAATGCTGTTTGGTTACCAACTTTCTTCAAAATATCTTCTTTCGTGTTTTGAAGAAGAGTGTAAGTCAACCAAGTTTGAAATAAAAAGTGTGTGAGTAAATGATGACGCAGTTTCATTTTTGGTCAAAATACCACTTTAGCTAACGGTCTATGAACAATGCCACCACAAATAGTGCAAAGGTTGCACACTTGCAAAGTATGCTATTGCACTAGTTAACAAACTTCAGTGTGGAAAAGCCTAAAACCATTTGTTTGTCAAATGCCGCCCACTTTGATGACATTTTCAAGAGTCTTGCCGACCAAATACATTCCTGTAAGTGGTATGTCTTCCAGGAACACACGTCACTCAAGACATATAAAGATGTATCTCTAATGACTATAAGAATAGCCATTAGAGTCAGTTTTGTTTGTCTGTGTGTTGCATTATCAGCGAGGGCTGATCTGCGTTACTAATGATCTGGCCTGGTTGTCAGTAGGGCGATGCAGCTGTAGACAGCTTCAAAGCCGCCTCGCATCCCCAGAGCCCTGTTTCAGCCTCGATTCACCAAACAACTGCTGTTCCACAAGACAGCCTTACACCACCACCACACATACATACTAGAAGGAAATGAGATGGAAATATAACAAACCACCACCCTTTGACCTTCATTAGCTTAGTAGTCAATAAACATGTCCCTCTGTTTCTCTCTCTGTCTCAGCCCACTACTCTGACATCAGTGTTCACTGTTCATCTCTTTCGCAAATGTCATTATGCATGTAAACACTGATGCTGTTCGGTGTCAACCCACGCTGCTCAGAGTAGAGTATGATAGAGAGTTGTTAATGTGTACCTTTGGGTTCAATCAGATGATGTGTAGTGACAGAGAGCCATTTGGTGAGGATGGTGAGACATAATTTCCGACACAATATACCGTATGCGTGCCTTGTATACAAACACACTGCACAATGGCTCTGTCCCAAAGTTTTTTGTCCGTGCAGGCATTTTTCATGGCTCTCTTTAGTCCATAAGATCTTTTGCAAAAAGTGGAGGTAGGTGCATTAAAATGAATTAATGTCATGCATTGCTTACTCTCTGGATGATCTAAATGTGTCATTTTTTTGTTAAACACAGCAAAATATATTTAAGTTGACTACCTTAGTTGAAAAAATTACAATAATGGTAAAAAGTTAATCAGAACATTCTTTAAAATATCTAATTCTATGAAGTATTTTATCAAATATCTTTCCCTGTCTTCATCAAATCAATGTACACAAATTTGGAAAACTCAAAGGTGAGTAAATGATGACAGCATTTTTTTATAATATCACTATTAATTTAAGATCGATCTTAAGATTGTTCACAACACAATACCAAAATCATACAAAAGTAAATAAAAAATGTATTCAACTATTATTTCACTGTAAGCATAAACTGTATTGACCAAAACTCCACAAAATTTACAATGCTGGTTTAACTCAACTGTAGATTTAGTTTTAACCAAGAAAATATTTTATTTGACATAGCTGTGGGTTAAATCAACCCAGTGGTCACTTATTGTGAATAATCAAATATAATCAAGATCTGTTTAATAGATCAAGATCTGTTCAATAATTAAATCTGGTCATTCATAACTCTATTTAATTAGTCCTATAAAATTATAGATTATACTACTAATATATTTTCATTTTTTATGCGCCATTTTAAGGCGACAGCATATTTATAGATTATAATACAAATGACTTAAAATGTTCTATTTTATTTAGTATGCTATTTTCAGCTGAAGACTACAGGCAGCCCACTAGGTTTTGGAACACAACCAACATAAAATAGATATCTGACAATAATTGTCCATGTCTGGTTTGAGAAGAGATTCAAAGCTGTCAGATATGCGTAGCGTTATTCAGTTAAACAACTTGGACATTCTTCAGAGAACACCCAGTGAGCCAAGAAACATTAACTTAATTACTTACAGATCCAGTTTATATGAGTGAACCAAATTTATTACGGCATGCTCAGCAGATTCTTACACGAGCAAAGAAGCTATTTTATACTTTAAAATGTCTGTATTTCAGCTCTTACCCTTAAAACTGCTGCCATCTTAATTTCACATTTCAGTGGTTCCGAACCTTTGGTGCTTGAGGTCACAGGTCAAGATGAGGGCTTGACCAATATATCCCAAACTACCTATTTTCTAGGGCTGCTCGATTATCACAGAAATTATAATCAGGATTATTTCATCCAATGTTAAGAACATTATAACATAACACTACTTTGGAAACATCAGTATTAATAAATACTAAATATTTTAGTTTAACACACGGATATAATAAACAATTATAATTCAAAATAAATATCATTAGAAATGAGTTGATTATTCCTATTAATTATTTTAAATGAATTCTGTAAATTATTATTTATAATTAATACATAAAATAAAATAATTAATAAAAGATAAGTTTAACTCTTATTTTTCACAATTGTTGGAAGCTAAATTTTTTATTGAAAATCAAACACAGTTTGTTCTATTTCATTGAACAATTATTTGGTCTTTTGAACAACACCCCTATAATAAATGCTAAAACTTCAGACTAATTTGTAACTTGGTAACTCAGGATGGTGTGTGATGATATTTTATCGTTGTGTATGCTTGTCTCTGTCTAGATCAGAGAAGATTTGGAGAAGATGGAGGACAGGCTGGAGTGGGCGAATAATGCATTAAAGAGCGACTGGACCCGCTGGAAAGAGGCCATGAGAACTGATCTGCGATCAGCCTTCATGGACACAGCAGAAAAGAACGTCAATTACTATGAGAAGGTTAGATATTCACTTATGTTTCTATATTGTTTTCATGATTTCAGTGTTAAAATCATGACTTTTTTATTGACTTATGTTTCTATAATTTGTCTCCTTACTTTTAAAAGGGAGCTATGATGGTTAATTTATAGGTTATATAGTCTTCAAATTAATGAGGCTTTAAAATTGAAATAGGGATTGAAAATGTCTCAAAAGTGAGAGACAAACTTTCAATGATTAAAGAGGGTAAATAAATGCAATTTTAAAGACTTAAGACAAACTTCTAGATTTAAGAAAGGTGTTGCCATTTAGTTCCACACATTTGTGCCGCTGTCCTGGATATATGCCAGCAGGGGGAGGTAGTATTTAATTTATCCCCCTGACAAGTATTTGCCTTCCAAGTCTATAAATGTCTATACATCAGGTTAACTCTAAATAGGACGTGTTTACTAAAATACACTTCTTAATTTACTTCTTAAGGCTTTCCTGTTTATAATCCCCAAACTGAGAAGCTACTTCACAACGCAAAATAATAAACTGTTACCTGCTGTGCCCTATAGGCCTCTAGGGACCAACCTGTTGTTAGACAAAAAACAGAGAACAATGAACTTTTGGTAAGAGAAAAAAAAATGACAAAATCAGATGCAGAAGGAGAGGAAACGTTCAGTGAAGTTTCAAAAAAGAAGAATAAGAAAGAAGGGGTGTATCTAATGTTGAACAACTTTGAAAATGTCATCCACCAAGTCACCTGTCATTTAAAGAAGTTAAACTACCATTAAACTGTTTCATATGAATTTAATAATAGGGATGCTCCTATCAGGATTTTTGTCACAGATATTAAATAAATTTGTTAAGTTATGGTTATTCGCTGAAGGCAGTCGCGGCCTGGTGGTTCGAGTCTTGGACTCGTGATCGGAAGGTTGCTGGTTCGAGACTCTGAACCAGCGGGAGTACCACGACTGAGTTGAGGCCCTTGAGCAAGGAACCCATCCCCCCCCCCCTCCCAATGCTCCCCGGGCGCCGCAGCATGGCTGCCCGCTGCTCCGGGTGTGTGTTCACAGTGTGTGTGTGTTCACTTACTGGATGGGTTAAATGCAGAGCACAAATTCCAAGTATGGAACACCATATTTGTCAATACGTCACGTCACTTCACTACAGTGTGTGCCTTGACCTTCACTGATTCTAATGTTTAAAGGGATATGTAAGCTATCTGATCAAAGTTAATACTTTAGAACTTGCCTTTGGAATATTTTTATATTTTTGTCATATTTGTACAGTAATTATGTAACATAACTAATGTTTAAACAGAGAACCAAATAATGTGATAAAAGTATCATCATGTACGTCCTCATGAGTTGACGTCAACGTCCTCAATTGAGATCAGTATGTAAGATCATTTGGATAAAAGCGTCTGCTAAATGACTAAATGTAATGTAATGTTAATTTCAGCCAAGTTTAGTAAATTAACCATCAAGTAGTTAGTTGTGATTTTCGGATACCGTTCTCTGGCCGCTTCCTTTATCTTTATTAACAAAAAAGCTAACTGCATTGACTTAAAGATGCCAACCTACGACCACATTATATATTGAACTGTTGTTATTCATTCTTAGGTTATCTTTGACTCTATTGGTATGTTCAAAGTGCTGTACGCAAAATTCATGCACATTTATGGAAAACAAAGAAGCATTTTCATTGATCCACTGCTGTTGTTCTCCGAGGTTGTGGAACGTTTTTATGCGTTCAGGGTGCAAAGCTTATCAGACGGCTTATTCCTCGCAATCGTTTCTTGTGTAACCCCTAGGCAAAGAACATATTTATTTTATGTGGAAGGAAAGGCTAGACAGCATCAGACACAGAGAGAACAAGGTGTGAGATGAGGTTTTGAAAAAGAGAAATGATGGAGAAGTTCACCAGACTTAATCACGTTTGAGTGGATTTGAGCTGAATGTCAGGTGACTCTTGATATCTGGTCAGTATAGGATTTGAGGTCGACCGATTTATCGAATTTGCCGATTAGTGAAGTATCAGTTATCTGCAAAACCCTACCGATAGTTTTACGGGTTGCATTAGTTGTTGACGCATCAGAGAAAACAGTGGGAACGTTTAACTTTACGGAGTAGTAACGTCCAGTTTTCTAGGGATTATAAGCCGTAATGTCTGCCCAAACTTGACAAGGCTTCAATCCACTTTGAAATGGCCCGTGCATCAACTCAAAGCATTAGATTAGATTCTTTATCACAGATGCAATTTATTGAAAATCTTCCAGCAAAGATCCATTTGCTCGTTTTCAATACTTTCTCGGATGCTCAGTTTAATAACCTATACAAACAAACCATATACAAACATTACCATACAAGACACTACACATGGCAGATGTTTGACTCATTTACAATATGGCTAGGATGTTCACAAGTTAAATGCTAAACTCCCGACAATGAGACATAATCTGAAATACACCCAGTACTTAAAATTTGTTTTGCAAGTCCATGGCTGCTAAAGAAACGAGTCCTACCAGTAGCGTCTCAATGTTGATGATCACATCGTGGCATTGCCAGTTGTCCTTAAACAAGGGCTTTCAATAAAGTTGCATAAGTGCAGGTTTGCACGGCCTTTCATTTGCAACAATGCGTCGGTAGGAACGTAGAAGTTAGGGAGGCACAAACACTCAATGCCGGCTGCTAATTACACACACACCTATGCCATCATATGCAGTCACACTGACCAATCAGCTTCCTGGCCAATAAACTCACACTATCTAATGGATTTGTACCTTTTACTAAACAGTGATGGATATACATTTCTTCCTTTGGTTTAACACTATTGGAATGTGAAAACTAATACCCATAAATATGCCTGCTGCTTGTGTTTGCCCTTCACCTGCATCTGCACACTGCAGGAAACAGACCATTGATCGGATCAGATACATACCGATATCCTGTTTGTATGATTAGATAAAGTTAAAGTTATGATAACATAAATACTTAGAATATAAAAATACACAAAATGCAATGTTACAGGCATTAATTGGTACTGCGTTTCGGCTCGGGTTATAATATATAGCCCATCTCAATCTGATAATCCATAACTTAAATTCCGTTTTTAAAGGGATCAATTAGAGAATGTAAATTAGCCTGGCGAACAGCCGAGAGAAACGCCAACGAGTTCAGGTCTGGGTTAACTCATTTATCATAACTTTATTGAAATACAAATTTTGATATTTAGTTTTATATCATCTTAGCATACTTTGAAGGGTGAGTTTTTTGCGTATCTATGCAACAAAGCAATCTTATCTTAAGAAAGGCCAAAATTTGGTTTAACTTTAGCCGCCGATAGAGGCGGGACTTTAACTGGATGGGCACACCATGCCGCCAATCACATGGGAGGACATACTATCATCATACTATTATGTGAATGAAAGAAGGGGGAAATACACGTGATTTGGTACAGGCCAGGTACTCAGAGCGCCGGAGACGGATTTAAGTGTTGGTGTGGTGGAAGAGTTGAACCAGCATGTGTTCAAGTGTTTAACAAAAGTTGTAATAATATTGTAAGTATGAGGAATTGTGTATTTTTGTAAAAAATTAATTATCATAATTTAAAATAAATTATATATTTTTTAAATTGGGATCAAATTCAAGGTTATACTAAATACAGAGCCATTTGGAGGTCTTAACTTTTAAGTTTGCTAATAGTTCATATAAGTTAATATTTTAACTCTTCTAAAAAGTACAGATTGCTTTTAATCAGGTCTGTGTTGTACTTTTGTTATAAAGTTAACACAACTGAGTTTTTTTAAATGTTTAGAAAAAAATTAAATTGTAGATAGTCAAAACTATCGGTTCATGTATCTGTTATTGGCTGTTACCCACTATAGTTTTTGTTGTCCAGTATCGGTCCACCTCATAGGATGCTTGTGATGGAACTGTGTACCATATTAGAGGTAGACAACCAATCATTGACGGCTAAAAAAGAATGAATGTTACAGCATGACAGTTATGTTTAGCTTTGAAGAAAAAACAATATTTTATAGATGGAAATGGAGAAGTCTTTACATACACATGCACACAATGTTATCACAGTATAAGTGACCCTATACAACATCATAATGTTTACCTTTATTTGAATGTGTTAGTGCTAAGTGACCTCTCGTCACCCATGTGGGTGGATATTTAATATTTGCATGCTTTTTGGTGCAGACAACACAGCAGTCCTATACACTATTGTAACATGGCAACATCAGAGGATTACCATGGAGACGCCATAGCAACAAGGCTGTTGCTGAAAAGATGGCAAAGACAAGGCATCTCTCACAAAGCAATTTACTTCAACCAAAGCAAAGACTTCACAGGATTTTCAAACAGACTGCAAAAACATGAAAAAAGCTGATGTAATGCTTTTAAAAATTAAGGGTTTAAGCTCTCTTTGAACTCCTCGGGTTAAAACAATGTAATGTGTTTTCCTACAGTCAGATCCAAATGGATACGTCTTATGTGCATCTGTGTTATATATTTACACTAGCATCATTTACTTAAAACTTTGAATAATGAAGAAGCCTTAAACCCTAAAGCCATTACTACTAAAACCATGTGCAAAATACAAATGATGCTGCAAGGGGTCACCTGGGAATGTTGCGTGCCTTTCTGCTGTTATTTATTCTGAGGGATGTCAAACATTTTCTAAGGGAAAGTTACATTATCTATGAAGAATTTTATTGTTATTTTTTCCCATTTCTAAAGGTCCTGTTATCGCAGCTGAAGTAGTTACGACCGATGGAAAAATTTGAGTAGACAAGTAATTTTCCCTTTGAGATTAGAAATGTATCACCCACCTCTGAATGTGCCCACAACATTTTCCTTCTCCTTATTTGACCGGGTAAAGAAAAAAGGATCAAGAAAAAAGTTACACACAATACATATTTTAATCAAAATCTGAAGTGGGTTTACTACATATTCCATAACAACTGAAAAAATAAATCGCAATGGTCAAATCACGCAGGCTTTAAACTTCATCATCTAAAGCAAGATATTTTAATAATTATATAAAATACGGTAAATAAAATGTTAGTCTAGTGCAACCTTTCTGCCAAGACAATCCAGACCTCATCATTTAACGTGGTAAAGTGTATTCCATATTCGCTTAAATGGATAGTGCGCCCAAAAATTACAATTCTGTCATTATTTACCCACCTTGTTTTATTTTAAACATGCAAAACACAAGAGAAGATATTTTGAAAATGTTGGTAAGCCATTGTTTCCCATTGACTTCCATAATATGGACCCAAAACCAATGTAAGCTATGGGGAACCAAGTGTTTCTTCAAAATAAATGTAAAGGTCATTTGGAGTACCAAGAAGCTGAGTCCTACCATAGAGGCTTAAACTTTTTCCAAAATACTTGGCACAGACAAATATAGTCTGAGTGTCAAAAGGCAAGGGTGGTTCAACACACCCCCGCACACGTAGCCTGTCTCAAGTCATTTACTAGAGTCATGTCACATCCACATCCTATGGTTAAGAAACACATTGACTAACTGCTTTTGACAGCCAGGCGACCACAACCGACGCGCCTTTCAGAGATCTGCTGCGATATGGTCTCGCAAGTGGCATGTGGCTTGAGCTAAGGGTGTGTTGTGGGCGAGGTGTTTAAGAGCTCGGGTGAAGGTTGACGAGTCCCAGTCGGGACATTTATCAAAGGCTTAGCGAGTGACACTTAAATGGCATTTTGGGTGGAGGGTGACCGCAGCTTGTGAATGAAATTGGAAACTAAATAGGAGCCACTCGTCTTGCTATGTAATGTATGCATTAACTGTGAGTCTGCTACAGCAGTCATGGAGCTTTTATTAATGTGAGAAGACAAAAACTAATTTATGTTAATCTTGTCATCTTGATATTACTGTAATCTAAAAGCAGTGGGATATCATTTATACTTCAATGCATGTGTTTATGTTGGACTGTAAAATGAATGTATATATTAAACAATATATTTAATTCTGTATATTTGTCTTCTCTTGCAGTGTTTGGCTGTCTGGGAGTCATTCTTGCAGTCTCAGAGAACCGATGCAGAAAGAACACAAGAATCGTCCTAATATCCCGTGGTGCTTTTAGATGAATAGAGGACCAACAAAAACACTTTTTGGCAACAGAAGCTTTACATTTGGGGGACGAACACACTACCAAAAAGGGACCAGTGACCCGTGCAAACCTCTCTTGGAGATCTATAACAAAATATAGTTTTCCCTTTCATCAATACGTTTGCCCTTCTGCACACTTTTGTCCTCTTAAGTTCTTTTTATAATGGGTTTAAAAAATAATATTGCCAAATGTTTTGTATTGAAACATTTTTCATTTTGGTTTATATGACTACAAATCTTGCGAATCGGTTTTCGGGCATGAAAAGAATAATGCAATTCATGAAAAATGAGGATACACGCATCCTGGCTTTATTGCTTCATTTGACCTTTATATCATGGTTTCACTGAGGATTTAATCTATATGATTTTTTTTAGATTTATATGTCCTGCCCTTTTATGGATCAATGCAAAATCCTTTTATAAGAGCTGCCTCATCTCAAAAACGTTTCTAGTGTATAAATAAATATAAATGCAACCTGAACCGCTGCATCTCACATTGCACCAAATGTATCCTTGCGGTGTTCCATTCAGGTGCAATGAGTTTAACAATTATCCTAAAAATATTTTTAGGAAGACTGACATTCCTTTATTGTTTACATTTTTGAATGTGCATTCATTTGCAACAATAGAGTTGAATTATTGCCAATGAACATGACACGAGTAAATCAAACTTAATGCTATGCACTATTTTCTGTAATTCTTTTGAAAAACTGACTTGAAGTACGCTTTACAGCATGATGGCAAAATGGTTTTATGAAATTATCTCCAATTATGTATTTTGTTGGATGGCTGTAAAGACAATTATTAAAAACTTGTAACATTTTGTCTTCAAATGATTGCTTTACATTTAATTGGTAGTTATACTATTTTCTAGTTCAAAAAGCTACACACAGTTCAAAAACAGTTATAAGTCAATCATTCTCACATTTGGTCACATTTCTTCAGCTATTTCTCCTAGAGTCTTCAAGAGGAACAACTATGGCAAGGGAGACCTTTAGGTAATCAGTCGTGGTTTAGAGAGTAATCAGAAAGTTGTGGGTTCGAATCCCAGTGATAGCAGACAATGACTGAAGTGTCCTTGAGTAAGACATCTTACCCCTGCTTGCTCTGCAGTGATGATTGACTTCTGCATAATACTGTACGTCACTTTGGATAAAAAAGTCTGCCAAATGAATAAATGTAAATGTAAATGTAGGTAAAGTGGAAAGTTACAGTCGTTATGCCAATGTTGGGAGAGGCTATTTCAACACCTCTTATGTCCCTAGAATAGTAAGTTAGATGTTAATTATCACGGACTAATAAACAAAAAAACTTCTTTGTGAGTTTCAGCGATAATAAAACTGAACTTATGACTTAGTGTCGTATCTTCAGAGAGGGCCACAGATACAGTCGGCTGTTGCCCCGGTTATTTCCCCTGACAGTAACGTTCGTGCTCATCTATTATTATTTTACCCATTTAAAAACAATAGCGAACCCATGACACAAATGGTAACATTAGTTATTATTCTCTGAGTAAACCAATCAAGTTATAGGCTACTCATCATCTTCAAGATGTCATTCTTGAACGGCCTAATCTTGGCATTTCAATTCGTATAAGAGACATGTTTTCGGCAGTAAGGCTAGCATTTCTTCATTATTTAGTTTGTTTGATTTCAAATATTTAGGCAATGTTTTTTTTTTTTTTTTATGTCTTGTTCTTAGGAGGAAAGAATAAAGACACAAGCAAAACTTTTTCATATAACTACAACAATATTCTGGCCTGTGGAAATTTTTGTATGTATAGCAAAGTGGGACGATCTGGTCAACATGACCCACTGTCATTCGTCACCTTAGAATGTAATGTATCCGAGTTCCTGGTTACTATTGTGTGTAGCTTTTGTGTGTACAGTAATTATAGCATTTTGTGTTAACCAGACCATGTCAACCGACACAGAAGTGTCGACAGGGCGAACGTGCCAATATGCAGCTCATCGAAAACAAACATAGGATAAAAAGGTAAAGTCTTACTTTGATGTGGTTATAGTGTACTTTATTCTCTGTGTGTTAAATTATAAAAATGAAATAAAAAAGTTTCAAATCATCTGCTAAACAGCTGCTGAAAAAGCTGTTGTAGATTCTAAATCATGTCTAACAGACATATTCTAGAGGTCTATTTGACATCTTAGAGCAGATGTTCCAGAGATGTAATGCTGAGTCTTATAGATATAAATGCATACGTGTGCTATCGGGGATTTTTGTGATACGCTATTTAATGTTTGTTATTTGTTTGTTGTTTTCTGGAATCGTTTTCCATAGTATTTCTTATGGAAATGTTAGAAATGATTCATTGGTTCTGTTGGCCCTAATCTCTCTCGGTGCAGCTGTGCACCGAAATAGAGAAGTCACGCCATCAGAGCAGGCCGATTGTATTGTGTGCGGCATTTAGCACAGGACTCAAACCGAGAAAATTACTCCACTTGGAGATCTTCGGGGTGTTTTCGAAGAAGGGCTCATATGTTATTGTGAATGTATGCAGTTATAGTAAAGCAAATTAACCACCAGAAATAATTATAGACTTTTTAAGTGACTCATTGGTCCTGGGCTGTCTGGCTCTTTCTCTAAAGGTTTAATAAAATACACTCCCAGCTTTGAGCAACTGTTCATATGCTATATTTATTGGATCGAATAGCTGTGACCATAAAGAATCTATGGTTGTTCTGCTATAGGGAAGTGTGTCTTTTGTTATGTCTGTTGCCATCACTTTATCGGTCGGGTTTGTCTGCTGACAGTTGTCGCTTCTTTGATACAAAAGTGCAGTTAACAAGAACGAGTAAAATCCAAAGTTCTGGATTTTCAAAATCACTACCTTTGATGGGTTTGTGTGATTTTATTGCTTAGAGTTTTGCTCTTTTATTTCTGAGTTCTTGGTTTAAGATGTCTCTGTTGACTTTCATGAAAAATATTTGTGCTCACATCTCTGGTTGTTCATTTAAGGCTTTACTTACGGTAGAGGAAAATCTTGAAGTCTTTCATTATTTCCAGTGTAACGCATTGCCGTCTATAAGAGAAAGTAAAATGTCCCATCGGCTTCCTTCGTAACATCCTCACTTAAAGAGTTAGTTCCCAAAAAAAGAGAAAATTCTGCCATGAATTACTCTTAAAATGTTTCAAACCTGTATACATTTCTTTGGAAAGATATTTCCAACGGAAATTTCTGCCGCACCACTGACTACCATAGTAGGAAAGAAATGGATATTTTTGTTTTCTTGCACAGGAAGATATTTAGAAAAAAACTGTTTTGTGGCACCATTGACAACGATATTGATTCTTTCTTTACCTTTGTCAATGGTGCCCTGGAAATCTCAATCGCTAACATTTTTCCAAATATCTTTTTTTGTGTTCAAGAGGAAAATATACCGGTTTGGAACAACCTGACCTTGAGTAATTCATGATATTACTGTGGGATGTCATCCCGTCAAAGAGGGTTAACATGCTCATTCCAAGTACCATTTTAATAACTTTTTATGGAAAGTTTATGTCTTTTATTAGACACGTTTAAAGAAGTTAACTTCTAATCTGTTCATGCATTATGTTTCAATAGAAGAGATGAGAAGAGAGATCAGTGCTGTGCTTGGGAAGTTTGGGAAGAAACTGCAACCAACGGTAAGCATACACATTCATATCCTAACAGATGGAAACGACTGGCATCTTAATGAATGAAACAAAAATCAATATACTCTCTGACATGGCACGTCAGATTCCTAATGAGGCCGTGTCTCAGCGTTACACTTATGCTTGGTTTAGTTTAAACGGCAGGAGATAACGTTTCCTTGAGGTTTCTTTCCCCTAACGCTCGCAACCGCATGAGCTTCATGTCTAATTACAGTTGCTTCCACCTGCTGCTGTGTGATATTCAACGTGGGCTTCTGAAGGCGTCCATTACTCTGTGCAAACATTTGTCTTCTGAGTCAAGCTTGCTACCCAGCGTGCCTCCGAATCATCTCGCCGTGTGCATCGGGGTTGAAAGGCGCGACTTCCTGCCATTCTCCCCGCATGAAGTTTTTCCTGCGCACGTAGGGACGGGACGCCAGACGCGTAATTTGCAAATGTTGTTCTCTGTTTTGTCTGTTTGGTTGAGTTTGGTTATATCATCGTGGCAGTAGGGTGAGACTGATTTGCTTTTCACAACGAAAGCAGCTAATTTATGAACAGTTTGTGAGGCTGGTAGATTGGAAAGGGTGCTCCAAACAACATTAGGAAACCTGGATACAAAATTTAAACTGAAAATTGACCTATTTGTCAGATATGGTGACCTTTACCCTAAATGTGACCTCTGCATTTAACGCATCCAGTGAGTGGTGAACACACACTTCAAGTTGTGGGGACACACACACATGGAGCAGTGGGAAGGACACGGAGGGAAGGTGAGTCCCATGACCTTGCGATCACAAGTTCGACTCATTTACCGCTAGGCCACAAATTTAATTACTGCTTTTTTAGATGTAACCCAATTTTTAATAAGCGGTTAAAAAACTGGTTTGTCTCACATTTTAAAGATACTCTTCATTCTGAAATAACGCTTATTTCTCTCTCTGTAATATCTCAGTTATTTATCTTAGACATCAATGAGATGAACATGGAGAACAGATAAAAACATCTGCATTAGTCTCCAATATTTCTCCAGAGAAATCTCACAAATGTTTCAAGATCTCAACAATGTCTTAAAGTGAGCTTAGATTTGACTTGACTGCAAAGGTCAATATTATTGAAGATCTCAATATGAATTCAAATCAAATTTACCCTGACAATCTACATTCAATAAACGCATCAATACTCACAATGTATTTGTATTTCTAATTTATCAATTCCTCTAAACAATTCTATGGGAAATCTGAGTAGATATTCTAATTAGACATCAGAAATCTCCACCTCTGAGCAATAGAGGATAAGCCGAAAAGATGACATTGTGAAATCATATTTAAGTAATGTACATAACTTTTTTAATCTATTTATATTTATATTCATTATTAATATGTACAAATATTCTAAAAATTGTATATAAGGTTATGCCAAAGTTTCGGCCCCATGTAAGATTTATCACACCAAAGCATGTTATTTTTTATTAATGAATGTCCTTAGTGACATATATTACACAAAATATATTAACATATACTCAAGAAACAAATGTGACGGAAATTATTAAATGGTTCCTGTGCAAAAGTTTCGGCACCCTTGGTTCTGAACACTGTGTGTGATTACCTGGATTATGTTTTTTGTGCAATTTTATTGTGTGCTGTGATGGATGTCCATAATTGCCTTGTTCGATCTGAACACTGAGCTTCTGTTCTTCAGAAAAATCCTCCAGGTCCTGCATGTTCTTCAGCTTTCCAGCAACTTTGGCATATTTGACCCATTTCCATAAGTGACCGTATGTGAGATGTTTGTTTTAACATTGAGGAAAATGAAGGGACTCAAACACAACACGCATAGATACTTCAGAAAGAAACATGATGAATTAAGAGTCGGGGGGACCTGTTGAATTAGAAGTTCTATGTAAATTGGGTTTAGTTTGTCTTCCGAGAACCACTAAAGTATCTTCTGTTGCTTGCGACAGGCAGTACTAAATGGAATAAAATTATATTGTAACAAAAGAAGACCATTTCAGCATCTTCACCCTGTTCAGAAGTTCCCCCCTGACACTACGTAAACATATTTTATGTAAAATATGTCACTTAGGACAGTATTTAAATTAACTAACAATACTAAATAACAAACAACATGCTTTGGTATGATACATTTTGTTGGAATTATTCGCATTTTTACATATTCTTTAAGGGGTGCCTAAACTTTTGCATAACACTGCATGTAACATTTAGTATTTATCTTAAATTATGTTATCATATTTTGCTAATAAATTGAATGAGTAAAGGCGAATTGGACTTCTAATAAAATAAAAATGCTAAATAGAGTCATTTTCACTCGTGGACTCAGTCTTCTTGCCCCATTGTTCTGTATCACACCGTTGTTAAAGGTTGTACAATGAACATTTGCATTTAAACCCTCCACCTTTAGTCCCCTTCTGTGTTAAAACCTGGTGAGTCATACCGATTCCCTCAGAGCAGCATTCTGCAAAAGAGATAGAGAAGAACATCGATCAGAGCCGGCTACGCCGGACCTAGACCTGACATTTAAAAACCCGTCCTGTGATTCATCATCAGACCAACTGGACTCAGACACCCATACCCCAAGAGCAAGAAAGAGCGAGGTGTAAGGCTTTATCAATAGACATAACCTTATTAATCGCATTGTTTCCCAAATGTCTGGAAAGGATGTGTTCATGTCCCTGAATTAGACATTGGACACATTTATATATGTAGGTTAACAATTATGCAACTAGAAATGTCTGAAAGGATAATCTCATTATGACATTTGTTTCATTTGGGGATCAGATAGTAGTTGGGCTTAAATGATTGTATCCAATTTTTTGTGTTATATTATATTTTAATATTTTATCATTTTAAAACCAACATTTTGTCACACATTTATGTTCCTCCTTTGGTTTGCAATTTATGTGTAGTGGGATTTTTTTTCATTTAGGTAATACAAAAAATTATATTATCAAACACAATTTAGTTTCCTTTGTTTCACTATTTATGTGTAATATGACATTTTAGTATTTTATTAAACATTCATAAAATGTTATTAAACACAATTCGAAGGTTATTTATTTTTCTTTTAATTCTGATTTTAAGTATAAAGTGATGTTTATTGATTACAAATATATATTTATAAAATAAAGTAATCCAATAGAATTGGAAAGTTATTTATTTTGCTTTCGATTCCAATTTCATAAAATGTGACATTTAAATTTTTTCAATGATATAGTTATTTAATATTTTACTTCAATAATATGTTAAAATTATTTATTTTTCTTTCTTTTAGACAATGAATTTCACAGTTACCAAAGAGCCAAACAAAAGGTAATGCCAAAGTGTCGCTATATAGATGAAAGGAACATCGTTTTGTCTCCCAGATTAGTCTTCAAGCCAAGATCTGACATATCTGAAACAAACGACGCATCAAATGAAGCAAACTCACGATGGAAATCATCTCAGCTCAATAAACCTTTCACCAACCCAGAAGTGAATCTGAGCGGAACTGAGGCCCCAAACCACAGCGTATCCATAAATACAAGTGTGTCCTCTGACTCAATGAACCAGAAACAAAATATTGTTCTCGGTGGGAACTTTACACCAGTATGTACTTTAGGGGTGAGTGAAGCTCTACCAATGATAGAATGGATTCCTACATCATCTCATGTGCAACCAAGTGAAGAAACGGCCCAACGTCTCTCTGTGAACCATGAAACAAGAAGCCCTCCACCTGCGTGGAAAACGGCATCTGTTCAGAGACTGCAATGGTGTCACGAGTGCCCGGTGGACAATCTTGGTTCGACATTGGGCATCAATGGCCCGTACGCAGCCAGACAGAGGGTGATACGGAGGGTCGCCCGGGTAAGTGGAGGTCATAGAGCCGCTCCGGTGCAGAACAGTCACGTGGATGAAAAACTGTGTCCTTTGTGCCCATACAGACTACAGTATCCTCATAAAGCCCTGCACAAAAGCTGGTATAAAACTGGCAACCACATATATAAATGTCTCTGTAGGTCTCTTCAACCACAGGCAAGATACACAGCTGGGGGAGACCAGAGAGACAAGACAAAGATCCTTGAAAAGACAGCGCAAGCACAGACACAAGAGTTTACAGAGTTGATCAGAATGATGGTAAGAAAACCGACTTGACTGTCTTTGGCCTTCTTTTTATAGGGACACGCACACTAAAATGTTCGGACACAATAGTTGTTTGCTATACAGTCTACAATGCAGATCAATGGCTCCATAGGGATATCGATGTGTTTGGTGGTGAAGAGAAAAGAATGGAGGAGAAATCAGCCTCCATGTGATTTCAGACGAATGCAGGGACATCGACATGTAGCTATTGTTAGATTAACATAGATGGCTTGATGTCTACTGGAGCAATTTAGACTCTACAAATGACGCTTCTGTGTTGTCCTAGAGGGATCTTTATGGATGAG
Organism: Triplophysa yarkandensis; assembly: GCA_033220385.1. Classification (NCBI taxonomy): domain Eukaryota; kingdom Metazoa; phylum Chordata; class Actinopteri; order Cypriniformes; family Nemacheilidae; genus Triplophysa; species Triplophysa yarkandensis. The sequence goes on along the minus strand of CM065676.1, from coordinate 13,347,552 downwards.
GTGCAAGATATTTACAGATTCAGGAAGCAATTTGTGTCACTGGAAAGAATGCTTGAAATTTATTTTGAGTATATTATAATGGAGGCGCTTTACAGCACAAGGAATCGCGCAAAATTACAACATCTGTTTTATTTAGAGAAAGTTCACTAAAAAATAAAATACGTTCCACATTTTTTTACCCTTGTGTCATCATGAACTTGTACATGACACTTTCAATACAATAAAAGTTTTTTCTTAACCAACATTCTTCAAAATAATTTCCTTTATGTTCTAGAGTAGAAAATCCATAAGATTTCAAATGACACAAGGTTGATTTGAAACTTTGCCCAAACCCCACAATGAAAATGTTGTCGTCATTTATTCATCCTCTTGTCATTTTAAACCAGCAGAACAAAAAAAATGTTAGTCCCTATTCACTTATCTATAAACTCAATGCAAGTCAAACTGTTTGTTCTTTTACCAACATTTTTCTTAATATCAGTCTTTATGTTTTGCAGAAGAAGGTCATTTAGGTTTCAAATGATTTAAGGCTGATTTTGGTTTTGCGTGAACCCTGAAATGAAAACATTAATTTACTCATCATTTTGTTATATTAAACATGCAGAATACAAAAAAAATGTTGTTGCCTATTAGCTTCTTTAATATGGACGCAATGTAAGTCAATTTTTATCAACATTCTTCAAAATGTCTTCTTTTGTATTTTGCACAAAAAAGTTGTTTAGGTTTTAAATTGCACAAGGCCAATTTTATTATTAACATAGACCTTAAAGTGACAATTGTGTATTCGTTTACTTACCCCTTTGTAAATTTTAACCAGCAGAACATAAAATAAGATACTTCAAAAAAAATGTTGGCCCCGTTCACTTCTATTGTATGTACACAATGCAGGTCAAATGGTTTTTTTGAAAATCTGATTATCACGCTGGAAAGAGATTTTCCTGCGTGCCGGGGTTCTGATCCGGTTGAGTTATAAATGCGGGAATCACTTTATATTTTCTGATTGTGTGTTTTTGTTGTTCCTCAGGAAACGCAATGTCTCTCAGGATGGCCGAGGAACGCTGAAACCCCTCCTTCACCCTGCCACGTCACTTTCTCTAATATTCTACAGGTCCTGCAGAGCAACCAGCCAATTTCCCAGATGTCAGGGGCCAGAGAGGACACAGGGCTCTTTAAACGCCACTGAGTGCATTTAATATATGATGTCCTTCATTTTATAGTGCGTACGCATCAGTGAAGTACCGCATAAAAGTGAAATTGTGTAAAAGTGTGCCACGGGGACTGGAATATTTTTTTTATTCAAACGTTAAATTCCATCTTCTCTACAGTGTAAAAGGTCATGAATTCAAGAAAGCCCTGCAAGGACTTAAAGACACGGATTCACATACAGTTGATTCGGTAGGATATCCATCAACAGCAGCCAAATAAACTGACAATGGGATAATTGTGGTAGAAGAAGTCCATGTGAATACAACGAAACATTATGTGAAGGCTCTTGAGTAGGCCGCCATCAAATAAAATAAATAACATTTAAAAACACTTATTAGATACACAAAGTAATTCAGAGTGTAACACAACCAAGATTTAAAGAAGAAGAATGATAAATACTGTACAATATGTACTTACAGTATACACTCGTATTCTCACATAAACAGCACAAAAAAAATTTAATAAAAACCAAAAACAATTTTCTTACATGAAAATGATATCATAAGCGTTAAAACAATACACCCAACATTTTATTTTATTTAATACTGTTGCAATTGCTGTGATCATTTATACACTCATTCCCGATTGTTGGAATTTGTTGTAAGCTTGTTTTCTTTTTTTCTGTGTTTGCATGTAAACATACAGCTGTGTCTGGTGAAGGTTTGGTTATAAGTGCTCTAGCATTACATATTATATTTCACAACAATATATAATAAAAAAATATCATGTGAGGGGAGGCCAAATAGAAAAGGGTTAAGACAATCAAATGTTATTGCTTGAGATTGGTCTCATGAATTTATTTTATACAAGGGAAAGTAAATTAATGTACGTGATTTCAAACTCGTGTGACTTTTTGAAGAGCACAAAAGAAGATATTTTGAAGAATGTTGGTAACCCAACCATTTGCCGAACTCCTTTTCTTCTCCTGCTTTGTTAGCAATATTCTTCTAAATATCTTCTTTTATGTTCTGCAGAAAAAGAGAAATGACAAGGAAATGATGACAGTGTTAAGATTTGATAACTTTCACTTTAAGCATAGGAATGCACTGACAATCACTTTCAACTTCCCGCAGACATAGAAACCAAATAAAAATGTGATTACAGTAATGCACATAATAAAACTGTAACATTTTAATGGGTTTACGCTGGCTATTGGCTAAAAACTGTTTTTGAGCTCTGAATACCTGCCAATTTTCTTTATTTGTGCATCACATGTGGAGTATACAAGGCAACTTCTTTCATTTTTTGGGGTTTTTTATAAACTGAGGGATAAATGAATCATCTGTGTTGAAAATAATCTGGAATATTAATAGCATGAGAGTCAGAATTCACTGATATGAACAAAAGCCTTATATTTTATTCTTTACACGAGGTATCCAGGTTTGTTTCAGAGATCACAGCAGGATTTCCTTTAACATTTCAGACATATATTCACTATAATTATTTGAGAAATTGAGTAAATGTCGCTTTCATTATGTAGATTGGCTGTTAAATGGACTGACCCTTTGCATTAGTAAAATGGCTTATGATTGTCTTTGCAGATGATTGATTCTTTACAGCAGGGCGAGTTAAGATACTCAGGGTTCACCCATAGCTTTACTGTGCCCATTATGATGCCCATCGGCCACCGCCTGAAATTGAGTCACGGCTCATGAACGATCAAACCGTTGCTGTCAGTACAGTAATGACTTGGGAGTACTTGGGTTTATATAAGCTTTGGTATTTTATGTGAGCTTTAAATGTATATTATACAGTTGATTTAGATTTTCAAGCACAGTGTATTAACAAATGTACTCATCCAATGCAAGCGATAAAGCAGGAACATATAAATATGAAAACACCATCGGTTGGATTCTTCAGGCAAGGAAAATTTTTTGTTTGAGTTGAAAGCAATAAGTACAGTTAATAATAATCATTTTTATTATGTAATCTTTTAACTTTGTTTATTTTATTATACCCAATGTGTAATGGCATTATCAACTTGGTTTAAGTTAAAGTTTGCCGCTATATTACATCTTTAACAATTTTATTGTGCAGTTTTATTCAAATAATATAAATATATACTTTTTAATTAATTTAATTTTAATTTTTTTAAATATGTGTTCAATATATATATATATTACTTTCATTCATTCTCATAATCATTATATATTTATTAATCTATATAATATGTAATAAATAAACATATATAATATATTTATTGTTTATTCATGTAATTAAACAAATTTCTCAAATGTGGTTGTTTAATGTTTAAATAAAGGGATAGTTTACCCCAATATATAAACTCTGTCATCATTCACTCATCTTTAAGATGTTCCGGATAAACCGTTCCAAATATATAAGAATGCTGTTAGGTTACAAGCATTCATCCAAATATTGTTTACAGTGTTCATCTGTGAGAGTGAATAGGTCATGACTCTCAGATTTGGGGGGAACTATCACTTTTATAATGTCCTTTTATGGACACGTCTATGTCTAAGCAAAAAAAAAAATTATATAATCCTCAACAGCGCTCTTAAACAAAGTATCACACACACATATGTTGAAAAAAACATATTCGTGACTTCAAATTCAGTCCATACTACATTTTAAAGACAGATGCACACGTACACATCCCATATAGACCTCAGATACTCATAAGCAGTTTTTTAAGTGCAGTCAAGCACATCCAATAATGGGAAAGGTGTAGCTTCAGTTCTTAGTTGCAGTAGTTATTTGTAAACAGGATCAACACTTTTAAACACACAAAGCGAGGGCAGAGCGCGTAAAACAACACCAGACAGCTTGTGACCACTGCGGTAGCGTTCAGTCAGATTATGAGGATTGGACGGTGAACAGCGTGGACGTCCAGTGTGTCTGCCACACCGGCGACTCAAGGTCACGTGATCTCAGCGAAGGTGATGTGATTCTGTTAAGAGAACGAGACACAGGAAATGACATCAGTGAAAATGTGTGACTTTTGGGTTAAGAGTTGACACTGCAAACCAAAACGTGCGTAAAGAGAATTGTGGAAAAACGCATACGTAGATATATAATTTCCATTGTATTCACACCTGACATGAACACAATATTCTGATGTATTTTAACAACATGCACATATCCCTATAAATGAGATTTGAGAGGCATCTTTTGTCAAAGGGATTTTGTGAAATGTTTAAATAAAGCAGGTGGAATTGAGTTTGCTCATCAGGGATTCGGGATCTGAAACACCACGGAAAATATATAAAAATGGTGACCCCGGCTGGGCATGCAAGATGGCTTTTGCCAAACACATTATCTTTCGCTTTCAGTGATATTTGCCGTGATCTCACAGTCTCTGATATAAAGAGACAAAAGCGAGATGTGAATTTCCTTCGCCGCTTTCAAAGGTATTATGGAATCTGACAGCAATCTGTCCAGGGGATATTTCCAAATAGGCACAGTAAATTTTTCATTCAAGCGTTGGGTACATTATTGGATTCTACACGGTGCTGCTACGGAAAAACATCCTGAACGACATCTCAAATCATCACCCTTAACAAAACAAGATTTTTGAAGTTGGTAGGGCGGGAAAAAAAGGCCCATATCAACTCTGAAGCATCAACAAACATCTGCAGAACTACCAACCGTACATCCATGTACATCTATGCGGTTGAATAAGACATTTAATCCCAAATATCATGTTGTGTACATGCAAAAACATTAAATTATTTAGAGTCATTGAGACTCTTTTTTGTGCTTTGGAGGATAAAATGACAAAAAGAGAGCTGAATTCAGACACCGCTGTTTGAGAAATGGAGGATTGTCAAATAAAATTCTAGTATCTTTGGTTTAGGCTGGGTATTTGGCTTCTATTCAAGGTACAGAATTGCTTATAGAGATTTTAGGTCACCCAATGAAAACACCAGGTTTCAGTAAATGGATTCTGGTGATGTGACTGTGACAGAAAATACAGAAAAGAATATGTGCATCTTATAACGTCACAAAAGCTTTCAGTTTTTTTATGCCATTTACGAATGATAGCATAATATTCCCTTATGGAAATTTAATATCCATTCATATTACATTTACAATTTGATGTATTTTGGCAGACGGTTCTATTTTAAGCGATTTATATTGAATTATGTTATACATTCGTTTTTTAGGATGTGCAAACCCATGAAATTGGCGCTATGCTCTGACCGATGAGCTACAGAAAAGCATAAAGGTTCTATCAAATTGAATGCAAAGACTTCGAAGCTCAGTATTTTAAAACGGCCCAGAATGCAGATTGAAACATATAATTACAATTTCTCAAGCAACACCAAGAATTAAATTATAAATTAACCAAACTATAAAAAAGATTAAAAACCATAGAGATATGTAATATGATGCCTTTAAATCTGGCATTTGGAAGAAGAAAGCTATGTAGAGGAGACATTTACAAAAAAGTACAAATAGTTACCACGGTCCTTCCATGGTTATTTGCAATTCTACATTAGTCCACCTTTAAAGTGAAACCAAACTTTTAACCAAAATTATACAATTATACGAAAATAAATATAATTTTTTTGATCGATTTCAAACTGGAATGACCAAATTTCTGAATTTTATTCATTTTATAGAGATGGCTACAGTAGTACATTAATACCATAGTACATTGCATGCCACAGATTAATATTAAATGGTATCACTGCACCTTAGCACTAAAATACTTTTTTGTAAAGACACATAATGACCAAAAGCTTTAAATAAGTCTCAAGCATTCAGAAGATCAGATCCAAAACTGAAGATGAAACTGCACAGGACCTGAGATCTTTCAGCCAAAGATGCCAAATCTCTGGATAAAACTACTGAAGTTCCCTTTAACCTCACACTTCAAATGTTTCGTTCACTGAAGGCATTGCCCAAATGACATACATCAAATAAGGGTTTTATCTATTTTTGGATATAGACTGTCAGATGTACCTTATAAATTTGTGGATATCTTTAGTATTCTGTGTGTATTAAAGACTTCATACATTTTCTTGGAATGTTTATATTGGGGTCACAAAAACAGATTTTCACTAAAAATGTGTCTGTAATTATCGTGTAATTTATAAAACGTAATAATTACAAATAATTGATCAATATAATTATAAAGATTAAGACTAGTTATAAATAATTAGTTAAATTCATATTTTTTTTGTTTCATTTATATTTTCCATTTGATATTACTTAAAAATGTTTATCTTAGGGTCACAATTCCAGATTTTTACCAAAAAATATTTTGTCTTCCATAGTAGACCATTTTTTAAAAACCTAATAATTACAAATCATTTATAAACAATAATACCATGCATAATTTCAGTATTAAATTCATATTTAATTTAGCTTATTCTAAATTTCCAATTTGGGCAATGAATAATTCTCAAAAGAGAATTTGTTCATAAACCTTTATGGCTCTTAAGGCAAACTATCAAACAGGTGAAAAACGATACACCGTATGAACACAATAATACAATCAAGGTTTTTGATATTGTAAGTCGCTTTGGATAAAAGCGTCTGCTATATGCCTAAATGTAAATGTAAATTTAAATGATATCACAAGTACTGTCAATATAAAGATTTATGTGCAGGTGGCCATTGATCAATCCAGCAAAGGTTTGGTGAGAGGAACGTTGAGCACATGTAATTGTTTTGTCGGGATTAAATGAGCATGATTGGGTTTTAATGACCCTGTGCTTTACTCCAGAGGTTTGGCAGCCGGCCGTCCTCACACAGGTGCGCATACGTTTATTGCCTTGTGCTCTGCAGGTGTCTGAAATGGCTGTCTTTGCCGGCGATCCAGCTAAAGAAACTCAGGATTCGCTCTTTGAGAGTTGGAGACGACAGCTCCTCATCATCCATTCTCAGTTCCGACACCTGAGGGACACACGGACTGTTTGAAGCATCTTGTTGGCGAGAGCCCTCTCTTGTACATGATTAAGACCCCTGAGAGCAATACACAATGTTGTCTGACAGCATGTTTTCATCACTGTCTGTGCTTTTTAGATTGTGTACCTGTGAGGCGATGTACTTTTCCAGCGGACTATCGACTCTGGATGAGTTGACCATGGGATTGCTCAGGTGGTCCTGTTGAGGGTCTTCACTAAACAGTTGTTTTCCTTTAAAGTTATGGACCACACACACCACCTGTATATGTGAAAATCATTATGTGACATCGACAATTCAAGATATTTGACAACGTGACAGCATATGAAGTAAGACTTTTGACCTTTTCGAATGGAAATACATACAGGTAGATTCACTTTCCTTCTTGTTTGAAAATCTATTGATGCTGGTAATGGCACACATTCTCCCTGTTCCTTATATTCAGTCATTATATATGCGACTTGTGGGATTCAGCCAAACAGCATTTGTAAATCACACACTCATCATTCTACACATGAGTCAGATATTTTAGAATGACTTTAGTATATACTACAAACATATGCGTTTGGGTTACTGGAGGGAATTTTTAGCTAAGTGCTTTTATATAACTCGTAGTCTCAGATGAGAACAAATTGTCCTTGAAATGCTCTGTTTAACATCTAACCAGGACCAAAACAACACAATCCAACTGAATTAAACAGTATTTCCCTGTTGTTATTCTTTTGCTTTTTATTTAGCATGCGTTACTAAACTGGGAGGTCCCAAGAAGTCAGCTTTGTTGGATTTTGTTGTACATGAACAATATTAAATGCAAAATTTGTTGAATTTTATTTTATTTTATCTATAAAAAGTCAACAATTTGTAGAATTGAATTCTATTTTAATATTTCAAATAAACCATTTGTTCAATTTCATTTTAAATTAAATGTATAAAATAAACTTTGCTGAGTCTTGTTGTATTTGAACTTCATGAAATGAACAACTTGTTGAATTTTATTGTATAAATACAGATTTGAAGATAGAGAAATTCTAGGCAATCTTAAATTATCTATTTTATTCTCTAACCTCTATCTTAAATTCTAGGCAATCAAATATCAGAAGAGAAGGCCACAAAAAAAAATATTGTGTATTTTTTTCAAGATTTTTTTTGGATTTTCAAAATATGCTTTATATATTACATATTTTCCCCATGTGTACCAGAAAACCTGCTCTTGAGTTCCTTGTTCTATGAATTCCCTCTTTCAGAAATGCTCTTGTTGGTCAAATACAGAATGCCCACCCATTATACGTGTTCTGAGAAGAACATTTTGTGTGAAATTTGGCTGTTATGATGTCACTACAGAAGGAAGTTGCACGTTGTAGTCCCATAGCCGTTTATTGTAGTCTAAAAAAGAGATGTCTTTTAAAGAATGAGTTTTTGGTTTTATTAAATATTGAAGTTGAAAACTGAGAGGGCAACATGGTCATTCTCTCGACACAACAAAAAGTTTGAGAACCACTGATATTTATCATCCATTAGACAATAATACAATAATTAAGCACACAAACCATATTTTAAGGTAAATTTCAGTCATCACAAGATACTTTATACTTAATAATATTCAACAGTTTACATTACCTTATAAATGTGTGATGAACAAAGTATGTTGTAATTGAGAAAATCTGAATCTTTACAAAACTCAACACACCACCATCAAAACCCCTCCAAAACACAAATTGTCCTGCCACACTAGCCTCAGATAAATAAACTGCTTTCAAAAAAACTTTAAAGAACTCTGTGTGACAGTTCATTACAAGGAAGATCAACGTCTTTGAGAGACCTTGCCGAAAAACATCTCATTATCTCGACAGCAACTCAAATCGAACCTGACAAGAGTAATGCAATGCTTCTGAACAACTTAACTCATTTTCTGATCTTTAATGAAATCAGAAAGTAGAAACGTCTCAGCAAGGAATGTTGTTTTGAGATCTGGGAGGATTGCATAATCTTGCATAATAAATGTAACTAAATTAATACCTTGTCTTTCATGAGCCCTATAAATAAACGCCTTGCCGTTGGAAAAATCCTACACCCTGGCCGACAATAAAGCATTATCAGACATGATGTACTTACTAGAAAGGTGGCAATGGCCACACCGATGATGAAGCCGGCGATGACGTCGGACCAGTGGTTGCGGTATTCTGCCACCCTGTTTATACCCGTGAGGAATGCCAGACACATCAAACCCAGAGACATGACGGGTTTAGCCAACCGAGATCCTTTGGCTTTTACTGTGAATGTGATGTACATCTGAAGACACACACACATGAAATAACATGACTGAACAGTGCTGTTTTAAGAGGTTAGTTGACTTGTGAAATGTTTTCGCCGATCTTTTGTGATTACGAAATCTACAGAATCTAGAGGAGATTTTCTTGTTGAATTTGGATGACATATTTAGGATAGTTTCAAAAGACACTTATGGGTGCCTGTCCCTAGCTAGTGGCTTATATAATATAATGTGTTATAATATAACTGTGTGTGTGTGTGTGTGTGCGTGAGTGTGTGTATAACCTCTTGCATTTTTCTATAGTATACTTACTAAGTAATCAATGTGTTATATATATTAGCCTTAAAAATATTACTTGAATTCATTGTATATTAAATAAACTTTGCTTAATATTGTTGTATGTTAAACTTTTAAAAATAAATAATAAGTCAAATTTTATTGTATATTAACGTTAAACAATTAATTCACTTAAGTTAAAATATTAACTTTATTTGTTAACATTTTTTTGTATTTTATTGTATATTAAATTAATATTAAAATATTAAATATTAAACACATCCTGTACTGGCTTTTTACTTGATGGTGATTTGTTGAATATTATTGTACAATAACTTTTTTAAATATACCATTTGTTTAATATTTTTTGTCATCTGTTTGTTTGTTAACTTTAAAAAAGAAATACTTTGTAGAGATGTATTGTTAATAACTTAATTAAATAAAGAATTTGTCAAACTTTATATTAAATTAATATTAAAATATTAAATATTAAACGGATCCTGTTCTTGCTTTTTACTTGTGGTGATCTAAAGATGAATGGGTAAGTGCTATATAGTTTAAATGTTGCAATTTTCCACAAGACTGGGAAACTTGATTTGCTTTCAGTAGAGGGATCCAGGGCTATACTAACTAACAGGTCGACATACATAACTACCTCAGCTCTGCATCACTCCATAGCAAAGTGAGAAAAATAAAGACATTTCTGTTGACTCATTCTGCAGTGTTTGCGTATTTGTGTGTGTGCATGTTTGTGCTTACATTCCCGTATGTGCGTGTGTGCACGCGTGTGTGAGCGTGTTTGTATGAATGTATTCCCTGAAGGTCAAAGAATCTCAGTCATCGTTCCTGTGAAAACATCACGCGAGGACAGAAACTGTTACATTACTTGAATCTGTGACCACGCAGCATCATCTATCTGCCTCGCTCTCTTTAGTTTCCTCTGTTTGTTTAAGGATTCAGAGGTCACTGTCACAATGTGACCCAATTTCTCCTCCCGCCGGAGAAAGTCGGAGTGAGTAAGTGTGTATTCTCACATCTGAAGATGTATGAGTTCGAGGATGAACCAGACAGCTAATCCCCAAAGAGACACAAGCTCATCACTTGCTCTTTTTGTTATTACTCATTTGCATTGAATGAGAAAGTTGGTTAACAGCGGTGACACCCATTAAGTTCTTCTGTATAGACACAAACCAATCCAAGTGAATGGGCGGCAGTTACCAGCATTCTTCAAAATACCTTCTTTGTCTTCTGCAGAGAAGGTAGGTCATACAGGCTTGTAACAACAATATGGTTTAGTTTTGGGAAGAACAATCACTTGAACATTTTTTAACATGTTTAGTTTGTCATAACACTCAATATGACACGCGTACGTTGTGTTCTACATCAATGACCCATTTCCCTTTAGAGCATCCGTCAAAAATGTATGTACTTAGATATCTTCTGATCGCTGTGTCTCGGGTCAAGGTAAAAAGTCTTTGAACGGCTTACGGCTGCGGAGAGAAAGCTGTCAAAAGATCAATTTTACACACTGTTGCACAGCGGTGAAATTTTGCCCTGCGGAGATACAAAACAGTTCGTCTTTTCTATCAGGTCAACTGCCATCGCTGGAGATATAATTGAATTTGTTATACACCTTTTCTGCTTTATTTGCGATAGCCATTCAGCTTACAACTGACAATGGCACACAACATTTATTTAATCCCTTTATCAAACACGCTCAGTTTTTCCAAACAGTTTTCGAAGAATGTAAATCTTATCTCATGGGAGTCTGGAGAACTTGCCAACTCTTCAGACTTAATATGTCGCCTCATTCTTTACAAGGGCATAATGTGTCAATGTGTGACTCTTTCAAAGTGCGGGTGCAAAAGATTCAGTACCTCTGGGTTGTTCAAAGGTTTTGTGAGTTTGCTTCACAAATTTTATCCTTGTAAGTTTGCCAAATATTAACATGTTAGTCTAAGTGTTTCACATTTAAAATGACTATATACCCTAAAATTTAAAATCTATCATAATTTACCCCTCTTGTCATTTCAAACCTTTATGTCTTTCTTTTGCAGACAACAAAAGAAGATACGTTGAAGAATGTTGGTAACCGAATAACCGTACCCATTCATTGGTAGTACATGGTCCCCAACATTCTTCAAAATATCTTCTTTTTTGTTCTGCAGAAGAAATAAGGCCCTTTATAGTCTAGAAGGAAAGTAAATGATAACACCCCTAATTTAATGTGAATTTTTCCTTTAATTCCTATTCTGAAGACATCTACCGACACGTCGAACCTGTCAAAGTCCTGCGAGTCAACGGCTTGACTTGACAAACTGCCCGGTATAAAATATTCTCTCCCTGTGGAACGGGATTTCCTCGTGGGACCAGGGCATCTGGAGCGCATCACTGATGAGAGAGAAGATTAAAGCGAGCCATATGCTCATCGCTTGATTTTTGGATTCTTTCATTCGCGTGTGTCGTGTAATCCAGCGCGGGACGTCTCCAATCATAACCGGGTCAGCGCCGTTAATTAAATGGCTTGTTAAAAATTACAGAGGCGTACAGTGATTAAAATGTGCCAGTGAAATAAATATACAGAAGCAAGAGCTTGTGTGTTATAGTCTTTGGCTTGGTTGACTCATAGCTCATATTAAAATTAAGCTGAATTAAAGTGATACAAAAATTAGTCATTATTTACTCACCTACTTATTATTTAAAACCTGAATGTATCTGTTCTTCCACAAAACAAGAATGTTGGTTAACCTAACAGCAGTGGCACCCATTGACTTTCCATTATATGGACACAAAACCAACGCAAGTGAAGGGATGCCAGTTATCAACATTCTTCAAAATATCTTCTTTTGTTCTCTGCAATAGAAAGCAAGTCAGACTGGATTGAAATAAAAAGAGAATGTATAAATGATAACACCATTTTTTAAAAGTTTATTATTCCTTTATTACCTTTCTAATCCTTTACAAGGATTTTTTGGAGATATGAGAAATGGTTTTCTAACCATAAAATGCCAGTCAATGGAGGCCAGTGTTGTTCAATCTCACATGGTTCAAAATATCTTCCTTTGTGTTATGCAGATAGTAGTCATCCAAGTTAAGAATGACATCGTAAGTAGATGATGACAGAATTCCTATGTTTGAGTGAAGTGTCCCTTTAATCGCACAAGTATCTTAAAGGCAGGGTCAGTCGGGTCCGTGTCCAAAAACAACCGTGCAGCCAATCAGCATTAAGGGGCGTGTCTGTACTTTATGTGATGGGCTAAGCAATCAAAAATGGGACGAGACCCTTTTGGTGTAGGAGCGTTTGCATTGGTGATTTCCAATGAACATTGACTACCAGAAATTGTGGACCCTGCCTTAGAGCTTTAAAATAATAAACAAGCCTTAACATGAACAGAATATTAATACAATGCAATCCTTTATCAAAGACAACGACCAATTAAAAAACATGACAAGAAGGTCACTGATCTTGTTTTCAGCCACTCATCTGTTTTTCATCTATTCTTCCTGGTGGCCTCCTGGCCTTGTTGCGGGTGACCGAAGCATTCACTGTCAAAATGATGGTGGACTATTTCCCCAGGTACCAATTTATGCCAAAAAAAAAACTATCACAAACACCTGTGTTCACCTATTCTACACTTTGTACTGTATCTATGCGCTGTCAGGATGAGGACCGAATCCAAATGAAGTTTCCGTGACTTTGCATCTGCATCTGAAAAGCAGCCCCGCATGGGGCCATCGCTCCAGGATGCTTCACCGTGTTTCTTAAAAATCACCCCTAGACGTTCAGATATACATATCAATGAATCTCAGCCTCATTAAACATGCAAACCTGCTGGATACAATTGAGGGAACAAGATGTGCACACTTGGTAATGCGTGGAATTCACCTCCATACAGACAAAAGCCCACATCAAACCATGGTTTATTTTACCATTTACTTATTTAAAGGGATAGTTCATACAAAAAATTCAACTTCTCTCTTTAAACACACCCACATGTCATTACAAACCAGTATGACTTTATTTCTTCTGCAGAACACAATTGAAGATATCTCGAAGAATGTTGGTAAACAAACAACATTGGCCCCATTACCAGAAAAGCAGATATCTTGAAAAAGTTGGCTAACCGAACAAAGCTGGCCCTATGGACTTCCAATGACACAAAAAATATACATTTAAAAACGTGCTTAATCAAACCAGGTTGGCCCCATCAATTAAAAGCAAGATATATTTTCCACATGGACTTCCAGTGACACAAAAGAAGATATTTGGAAAAATGTTGCTTACTAAACATAGTTGGCCTTCATTAAGTTCTTTTGGCACAAAAAGATATTTTGAAAAATATTGGTAACTAAACATTGTTGGCCAAATTGATGGAAAGGAAAACGTCTTTAAAAATGTGGGTAACCTAAAAAAATGGCCCAATGGACTTCCAGTTTCACAAAAGAAGATATTTTGAAATATGTGGGTGACCAAACAATGCAAGCCCCAACCAACAGAAAATATGACATTTTGAAAAAAAAAATTTAACTAAACAACACTGGCCCCCATTCACTTTCATTGACAGAAAAGAAGATATATTAAAAAAGTTGCTAACTAAACAACATTGGGTCTTCATTGACACAAAAGAAGATATTTTTAAGAATGTTGGTAAGCAAACAACATCGGCCCAATTGAAAGAAAACGATGGACAAATGTAAATCTAGTTCACTCAGTACATCATTATCTGCAACATGGACACCAAACAGCACAGGTTCAGAGGAGAAAGTAGGAAGTATTAAGAACTGATGAATGACTCACAGCAAGATAGACTGCGGCGTACACGCTGAGCGCGGCCTCTTTGGAAGGGAATGTCTTGCGAGCTCGCAGTATATCGTCCTGGTTTCCAGTGCAGGCCTCTTGATGGCTGATGTAGCGCAGTGCCTGCTGGCAGCCCAGGGCCGTGTAGTTTGGTTTGCACACTGTGAGGAAATGAGGGGCCAGGTTTCCCGTAACCACCTGACCGGCATTTACAAAGATGTCTGTGGTGAAGAGGCCAAACAGGTACACACCTGAAAATAGAGAGAGGGATTTCAGAGAGTTACTGTATACGTACATGTGGGGCTAACAAGGCTTATTAAAGAGAAACTGTGATTCACAAATTTAAGAAAAACTATGTGATCATTTTCTCAGCCTCTCCTACAACACATAAGATATTTTGAAGAATGTCCATCAAAGTAAATTATTGGCCCCCAGTGACTTTTTTTGCGTGGTTTTGTATCCATGCAATAAAAGTTAGATTTCTATTTACCAACATTTTTCGAAATATATTCATTTGTGTTTTGCAGTAAAAATATTTGCAGGAGACATTATTCAGTGAACGCTTTTTTTATGTTACATAACGCTGCTTTAGCAGAGCTTTAATTCAACTATAACTATGCCCAAATGTATCAAATGTTTTAATTCATGTATTAAAACATAACAATTTGATGCAAATAATATTCATTTATTTTATTTAAATGTATCAATGGACACAAAAATCCTTCTACACCATCCTTTCATCTCTATTAAAATTCAAATGAAGGGTAATCTCTTAAAGAGAGTTCATCAAGTTGGGTCTAAAACACACATTTGACTAACACAGGAAATTGCCTCGATAAGACCGCAGGCGTGCTCGGCCTGTTCAAGAGGGTTTGGTCAGCACAGAGTGTACCGAAACCAAAATGTTCCACTTATGCACATTAAGTGGAGGGACATGATCAAGACGAGATGATCTCCGCAGTGGCATTCATAAGGCCATTGAGCTGCGTAGACGCATTACATGAGCTAATGTTCGGAGCTGATGAGGTATAAACCAAACACACATAATTAAACAGGGTCTTTCATATCCTCGCTCTGTAAACCCAACCATAATACCTCAGAGAAAAGAGCCAAAAGATTCAAATTAAACTTGAGCCATGTTAACCGTACTGGCATGACATATTAATAAGGGATGAGACTCCACTGAAATTAAAGAACTATTAGAAGATAATTTGAAGAATGTTGGGAACCAGCATCCATTCACTTGCATTGGTTTTGTGTCCATACAATAGAAGTGAATGGGTGACTCTGCTGTTCAATTACCAACTTTCTTCAAAAGATCTTCTTTTGTGTTCTGCGTGTGTGATTTAAAGATGATAAGGTTTGTTTTTTGGGTGAACTATCACCTTAAATGACTGTTATATGTTAAGTCTAGGTCTTAAAGCTGGAAACCACTGAGCTAAGGGGGCCGAATTTTGACAGACACATCACAAATGAGTTTGCCGCTTGTCTTCTTGCTTTATAATATTACCTTTTGTTCTGGAGAGTTTTACGATGATAGATAGTTGCCTAAGCACAAGAAATCATCCTTGTTTTTAAAGAGCTCCATTTTTCTCCTTTATTCCAAAATGTCATGTTCTTCTTGTTTAAAATCCTCTTCTTAGCTCAACAGAATGACAGAATGACAAAGACTTTATTATAGCCATTGAAAGACTCGTGTCAACAACAAGTCATTTCTTAAATGTTGGCAGAAGAATTCAGTCAAGGCTTATAACAAAGCGTTGCATGGCATGATTTCTGGGATGAATGCCGTCTTAAGAGGAACACACTTCATGAATTTTTCTCCGTTAAAGTGAATACTGAAATAAATTACTTTATTTTAAAAACGTTTGATTTTAAGGCCTATCCCTAAATGTCTGAAATTAGTTTAATATACAAACAGATAAGTCAGCAAACATAAATGTTGTTTCGTGACCAAACTTATATTTTATTTTAAAAATATGTTTTTGTGTCTTGGACTTAATATTGAAAAAAGAAGCCGATAAGAGCGCAGAATAGACGGGGACTCCTATAAAAATATGTCAATTGTAAATGCTTTCCCATTTAAGCCACAATAAGATAAATCATCATTGTACTAATTTAACCATAAATTGATTGTCAACCACTTGACCATTTTCCATATAAGATCAGCTTTGACCAACTGATATATTTGAGTAGCATCCAAACACCCATATTTCTGGATAGTCTGTTTTTTTCATGCCAATTTGTGGAGTCTACATGAAGAAGGATTTTTCACAGGCGCAGACGAGAGAGGGATGGAAGCAAGCTCTCTATGACCCACAGCCATTTTCTAAATTTAATCTCACATGAAGAACAGCGCTGCGTGAGTCATTATGCAAATAACACAAGCCAATGACTCCAGGTTATGAAGCAACTGGTCTCATTTGAAGTTTCTCTGGAATGATTTGCCATTAACCCTAAAACAAATCCAGAGAATCATCATTCTATAAAATGTTTTTGTTTTAAGCAGCTGTAAGGAAACATGATGTTTACTAAACGCATTATTTCCTAGTTTGATTGAAAGAAATAATCCCAAAATAAGCAGATATTTTAAGTCCTCGATGCAAACAACATGATGATTATATTTTAATTTGTCAGACACGTTCAAAACCCATTGAATTCAAAAAAGGTATTGGTATGTTAAATGGATATTTTAAGTTTACTCTCTCATCTTATAATAATATTTCTCACAAAATTAAAATTTTAAGCAATACAACAGTAATTGAACATGTGTTAGATTTTCTTTATTAGATTATCTTATTTTTCTTCATAGTTTTTATATTTTTTATATGTTGGATGACTGTCATTCTTAAGGTTTAGTTTGAAATTCAACAGTTGCTAAACAGAAATAATGATAACTTTAGAATACAAAATTAATATGAAATGATACATTATATGACATAATATTATATTATAGTATATTAAAAAATAAAGGTGATATTGACATTGAAATAAAGGTGTACGTGATATTAAAATATATATACGCATTTCAAAGCGTATGCCGTTTTTTACTTGGTATAATGCAATTGCTTCTGTAAAAGAAACTATGATGAAAAGTGCTTTAAGTCAATCTTTCCTTGTAAAAAGGCTTTATGTGTCTTTGGAAGTCATTGAATTTAGCCCACGAGTCATATTGACTACGTTTAGGCCGCTGATTTGGCCCATTTCAAAGCCTGGCAGCCTTTGAATGTCACTACCTGCATTCTTAAGAGAAAAGATCAATGTTAACATTTTTTTAAATATTCTCATGTGTTTCACGGAAATGAAAAGGGCAGAAAAAAGGTTCAGGTTGAGTATATTTGGAGTACAATTTCTACGAAGATAAAAGGGACACCTATTTATCCAAACCCTCCATAGAGAACTGATCTCCTCCCAGCCGCTTTGACTGCTCTTAAACGAAGACGGATGCTATCAGGTGACATGAGGTGATCTTGGCACCCTTCAGGGGGCTTAAAAGCAATTCTGCTTATCTGATTTGTCTTCAAGATCCCTCATGCACGTCATATAATCCAAGAGCTGAGATAGCTTTTAAACCTAAAGCATATTCTGATTAAAAGCGTTTGTGTTAAATAGTAGACCGTGCAATGATGACATGAGGATTTTAATAGGAGATGAAATTGTATTTCCTCTTGGGAATAATCTATAACGGTTCTGTCCTCTTATCTTGTGAAAATACAAAAGAAATTGTAGGAGAAGATTAGCAAGATAAAAACAAGAAAGAAACTGAGAATGAAAGTGAGTTACAATGCTCGATCTGCTCTCTGATCTGTTAAACTGCTTTGAGAACATGTGACTTGGTCAGAGGAGATTAGCCACGTAAGGTTACAAAAATACCCGTATAATGTCTATAGACTTTAAAGTGATAGTTCACCCAAAAAAGGCATTATTCATTTACTCGCTCTTACCTGTGCCACCTTCTTTCCTTTGCAGAGCAAAAAGGAGACATTTTGAAGAATGTTGGTAACCAAAAATCAGTAGCACCTATTATCTTATATTTTGTGTATACAAAACCAATGCAAGTGAAATGGTGCCACCAACATTCTTCAAAATATCTGCCTCTGTGCTCTGCAAAAGAAAGTCATACAGATGGAAAAGGATGACACATTTAAGGGGGGAACTGCCACTTTAAGCTTCACCAGCCTGTCCTCCATAATTGTAACCTGAAGGTTTCAGCTGCAATAACCCACGGTAGCGGAGAACCTCCCCACGTGGCCAAATAAACCACTTCCGTGTACTTGCCACAGTTTAACTGCAAATTGAATGTCAGGGCTAAAAGCCCAGGGTTCCATAAAACAGCCATAAAATGTAGCGGGAAGACATACCGAGGAAACGGAAAATTCTTCTCACTAAAGGGTTCAGGTAGCAGCAGTCTCCAGTCATGATGGTCTTCTCCCGATTGTCGAGGTCTTTCGATGTGTACTGTATCAGGAACAGAGTTGTTTCTGTTATGGTTATCTGAAAAAGAAGACCAGAAAGCATGATAAGACGTCTTGAAATGTCCACATTTTTGCTAGGTGGTGAGCATCTATGGTGTGACCGGCTTTGGTCTTCAATGTGTGACTTAGTTCACCCAAAACTAAAAATCATCAAAAGTAATTTCAAACCTGTGTATGACTCCTTCTTCTGGGGAGCACAAATGAAGATATTTTGAGAAATGTCTCAGTCGTTTATGGTAATACAAAAGAAAATGTTGTTTGGTTACCAACATTCTTCAAAAAAATCTTCTTTTGGGTTATGCAGAATTATTTTGGGATGAAGTACACCTTTACCACTTTGAAATGTACCTAGCTCTCTACTGAAAGATCATTGGGGTTACCATAGCGAGCTCTTATTGCTGACACACAACACAGGTTTAAGGTGTTTGGAGGTATTGAAAAAAGAGCCAGTCTAAGATTTTCTATGGCTTTAGAGTTTTACTTTTTCTATTTCAAGCTGGGACCCAGTCGAGATGGACGTTAACAGAACAGACGTTAAGACAGCCAGGTGATGTTGATGGAAACTGTGGTGTAAGATGGGATTTTAGACAGACGGGATGTTACACAAAGAAAACATTCCTACTGCGTGCCAAATCCAAAAAAGGTACCGGTTCGTGAAAAGCTTTAAATGAGACCTTCTTTTTAGTTGCCAATGGAAACTAGTGAGAAACAGAAAATACGACTAGATAAAGAGTAACAAGAACATAACAAGATTGAAAAAATAACCAGATAAATGTTTATAAATGTCTTTATAAATGACTGGTACATTTAATTTTAGTTTTATTAAAACACATATTATTAGAATCTTATTATTTCTATTCCATATATCCACAAGATCATTTCGGATCTTATGTGCTACTATTAGTAAAAGAACTTGAGAGTTCCTGCTGCTAAATTGCAAAAGCGTGGTGTTTAAAGGGCAATATTAGGAGGTTGGTTTCAGGGAATTTAAATATAAATATATAGATTAACACCTTGTGAATTGCAAATCTCCTTAGATTTATTTTCTTACTGTTAAAGGCAGGGTCTACGATTTCTGGTAGTCAATGCTGACATTCAAATCCCAAAAACAAACACGGCCCTACACCAATAAGGTCTTGTACCTTTTTTTATAGCCCTGCCTCTGAAATACATAATCTGTCCCTCTCGTCATCTGTCAAGAGACTCGCACCTTATTGCTGACTCAGTTTCTTAAAGCATTTTTGACCCTGCTTTTAAATTCAAATAAAGATATTTAGAAGAATGTTACCGACTTAGATTTGGGAGGCTACATTAACTAAACCGGTAGTCAAAGGTTGTCCATTACAATTTGTTTTACTAAATTCCTGAAAATATATTCATGTGTGTTCCACCGAACAAAGAGTGAAATCATATATTTTCTACTACGGCAGTTGATGATGATTTAATACTTATACTTATTTTTATTTATTGTAATACTTATGTTTTATTCCTAAAAGTTGCATTAACAATAAGGTTGGCATATTTGTACTTAGCAATATAAGGGTGAGGGGCACAAAGGTATATTTCTGTTTAGGGCAATCCTTGTGCCAGCAGCGGCTCTAGAGGTCATGTTATTGTTACAAACTCACATTGAATATGAGCACAAAAGCAACAGCAGACGTCGGCGTGGGAGAAAATTGCTTTAAGTGTCAATGTGTTGAATCACTTTTAATATTTATTTTGTTGAAACGGTGCGCATTGTTGAAAAAGGTGAACAAAAATTGTGGATGACAACTAAAAGATGTGTAAGACACTTTCTTGTATTAACATTGTTACATTTCTTATCTACGATACTAATACCACAATTTCCAATATTATGGATCTGTTTTACAATCGGGTTATTAAAGTTAAGATGCGTTTCAATAAGATGAAGCAGTTTAGAGAAGATGCTTTATGAATGGTATTCTTTAAAAAAAGAAAATAACTTTGAAATACATATAATGCAGCTTCCTAATCTACAGATAAACATGTTATTTTAATAACAGTGGGACAAAATAAAGGAAAGTGAATGAATGAATGCCGGAGGCAAATTCAACTCAGCTTGCACTTCAAAAAGGGCCCGAGCTCTTAACAAACACCGGGTTTGGCAAATCTCGAGTCTGAATCGGAAACCCTGAGTATCCCTTTTTCAGGGTTAACTTACTCTGAGTTTGCACTTACTGAAACCCACCTCTGTATAAATCTCTTTGTTTGGTTGAACACAGAGAAAGATATTAAGAGAAATGCTTGTAACCAAACAGTTCTTGAACCCCGTTAATAAAATAGTAGGAGACAAACAATGGCATTCAAAAGCTTTTGCTGCCCTACATTTACAAAATATCTCATTTTGTGTTCAACAGCAAGAAATGTATTAGTTTTTTTCTATTATGGTAGTCGATGAGGTCTGAGAACTATTGGGTTACAAGCATCCATCCCAGCATCTCTCTCTGTTTTGTACCAACCAAACTAGTGACCGATTTTTTCCTTAAGGTGACATAACCAATTAACAGAATACTAATCTTTAAAAAAAACTTCAGTACTGTTTACAACAAATGTTCACTAAGTAGTGGCAATTTTCTCTGGCCCTGTTTGTGAGTTGTGGTATAGTAAAGCTGTACAAAAGAGCCTCTTAAAAATTAACATGAGGAGCTGCGAGGGTTCTTTCAGTTCTGTCAATGTGATTTTTGGGGATTTTAGGGGGGGTTTGGTTTAACAATCCAGGGACAATCCCCAGCCACCAA
The DNA here is from genome assembly GCA_033220385.1 of Triplophysa yarkandensis. Lineage (NCBI taxonomy): Eukaryota > Metazoa > Chordata > Actinopteri > Cypriniformes > Nemacheilidae > Triplophysa > Triplophysa yarkandensis. The sequence goes on along the minus strand of CM065676.1, from coordinate 13,325,898 downwards.
AAGCCATGAGACTTTATATAACATTCTCATACACACAACGCACAAAGGAGGGTTTGTGGAAGAGCACAGAAGTTTAAAGGATTTCAGTGCCCTCCATCCTCAGTTGGAAATAGAAGAAGAACTGCCCAAGGCTTCACACACACCACAGAGGAATCTAGGTTATAAGCACCCAACTGCAGAATAAAACATAATGGGATGAGAAAGGAGCAGACATACAGAAAAAAATCTTACCAAATCCACTTATCTATTTGAATAAGTCATGACATCCATGATGAACCTGTGAATGTTTTGTTTATCAGACAAAGATATATTTGTGATTTGAAGAATGTTGGTAATCAATCATTGGTGGCCATTGTCTCATTCAATCATTGGTGGCACATTGTATAGACATAAAACCAGACATTATTCAAAATACCTTCCATAGTTTTGGTTTTTGATTTTGTATGATATACAGAATTGTTTAGGGGTGAACTATCCTTTTAATGCAGTTTTTCAGAACATATAACAAGATATTTTGAAGAAAGCAAGTAAGCAATGGCCTCAATTTACTTTTATTGTATGGACACAAAACCAATGCAATGGGTATCAGTTTCCAACATTCCAACAGTTTTGGAATTCTGGGTAATTTACAAAGTAATTCAGGTTTAAAATATCAAATGTGATTGATGACAGAATTTTTATTTATGGATTAATGCTTAAAGGGCTGAAATACATTTTATAACTAAGCAATAAAATTAAGAATGATCTTTAAAAACGAAAAGTGTTAAATGCTTATAGTACAGATGGATCACAGCACACCGTACGATAAACACAAAGAACTGATCTGCAAGTTATAAAATGCCTGGGTTAAGTTTCAATCACAAGGTTTTAGGATCTTATATCGAATTTAGCATTTATGTTGATCAACTGTAGTAAATTAGTTTCACCAATCTCTAACTTTAGTAACATTTTTCTAACACTCACCCATTCTACCATGACATACTTATTTGTACTCTATCACTGAACAGCTAGGTCTACTTCGCTTGGACCATTTTCTTCGTCTTCTTCCTTTCTAATAAATATGAAAGATATGCAAATTATACAAAAATGAGATTCTTCTCTTCTAAAACTGAATACCATGGGTTAAGATCTTCTCCGCTCCTGGCAATATTCTTCATTATGTTTTCAAGCGAAAAAGCCCAATTTTATTTCTGAAACCCTTAGACCATTAAAGATGTTCTGGAAAAATTTGATTTGCATAAAGTCATAAATATCTAAAAACCACTGAGATGGAAATGTGAAAGGCTTAAACACGAAGAAATCTCAAGATGGAGAGCGTGCAGCATAAGCCCTAAAATCAGGGAAAGAACAATTATAGAAAAACTGTAATTTCTAGCAAATAAACTTTAAGATTATATAAGAGAATCAATTCAAACATAAATTATTTTACTATTAACACAGAAAATTTCAAGAACTATTTTATTGTGGAACTTTCCATAAATACGCCACAATTATATATAAAAAAATTAGTTTATCGATGCATTCTTCTTCACCTTTCCTCTGCAGTATACACTGGGTGCAGAATTACTACAGTGTTACATTTTATATAGGTGTTGAAAACACTCCTGTCATTTTAAAGCTGTTTAACTTTCTTAAGTCTGCAAGACACAAAAGAAGATATTTTGAAGAATGTTGGTGCTACACAGGGAAAAGTGGTGGCATTTATTCACTTATATTGTATGAACACAAAACCAATGCAAGTAAATGAGTGCCAGTTCCCAACATTCTTCAAAATATCTCCTTTTGTGTTGTGCATAAGACAGAAACCTAATTTTATTCAAAAGCTAAAAAATATTTTACTAAACTAGCAGTTTAGTTCCCTAAAAATGTTTTAATATTCAATATTCTAAGGTCTTCTCCATTAAACCCTCTTTGCTCCACTGTTTGTTGCTGCATATTAATAAGATCTTCAAGAATCACTCCAGGAGGATGTGCATACCTCTAACATCTATAATTCATCGCTTCTTCTTGAGCGAGCCCCAAGAAATCATTCTTAACATCCTCGGCACAAACTGCGAAAACAAACCTTGCACTTTAAGTTAACAAGTTTAAGTTCAATTTAAGTCAACGGCAACTTTTCCAAAACAAACGTAATAAATCTAAGACCAGCAATAATTTCTAAATAAATATTCCTAACCAGCCATGAAAATGTATTTTGCATTACTTTCTAAATTCATGTTTACATCTATGATCAAATTGTTTCCCTAAGATCACCAAATAAAAGAGAAGCTGTCACCAAACATGAAGACACATTGCAATTCTTTTTACACTTACAGAACCTTCCTGCAATATTTATAAGAAATGTTTTATTCCTTATTCTTTAGGCTTCATCACGCCGGCTCTATTTTTATGATAATTTCCATTGAAATTAAAATATCTGGCAGACGAGGTTAATCATGTCAGATGTTTTCTTCAGTACACTGTTTTTGTGTATCTCTCATTTACATCATTCACATTATCATGATTCACTTCTCAAAGCCAATGTGTCCTCAAATGTGGTGCCTGGCGAGTGTTAGTTTTGGACCCAGGTTAGATATTCATCCAGACAGCAATACATCTACATCCACGAGGTGTGAAAAATGTGCAGATATAAATAATTACAGCACAGTAAGACTGATCTGAGATGTATTCGGTTCATTAAGTAAGTGATTTTACTTTTAAGAAACTCAATGTAATGATTCTAAATCAACTCTTGCGGTAAAGGATCAGCTCCATTTTAGTATTGATGAGTTTGTGAAGCAGTTTACTACTGGTTTACATCGAGTTACAATAATCAATTGGGACTTCTGCATCCACCTCAACAATGCAACATACTACACAGATGTTTAAATGTGTTGCTGGTTTTGCCATCAGTTGTGCAGTCATGATCAACCATGACGGTTTACTTCCATAACAACACAACTGTAAACTTTACGTTGATATAACAATGTATACTAAACATAAATTACAGAAGAAAATACTCAAAAACTATACTTATAACCTCAAAACTTCAAAAGTGGATGATCTGTCCCATGACTACATGTACAGTTATAGCAAAGACTTTTCATCGTCACATTAAGCATTGTTCACATCGGACATCTTTAGCAATATCTGTTTAACATTAAAACCTCTTTAAAGGGATGGTACACCAGAATATGTGTTGTTCAAAATCTGTATACACTTCTTTGTTCTGATAAACACAAAAAGATTTTAGGATCCATGCTCGTAACCAAAAATTTTTGGTTATCTTTGACCAACATAGTAGGAAACGTAGGACATGTAGGACCTATAAAAAATGTAGGACGTATAAAACACTTACAATATGAATAATACAAAAACTGTTTGTTGACAAGCATTCATCTAAATATCTTTCTCCGTGTTCATCAGAACAAAGAGAGTGAGTATTCTTGTATGCAGCTCAGATGTTCCAGCAGGATAAACCTAGGAAAAATACAGATGACCGGTTCAACAGTTACAGCATAGTTTTATATAATAAAGTTTTTTTGGGGAAGTCACGGCCTAGTGGTTAGAGTTTGAACCCTAGCCCCTAGGGTTGTAGGTTCAAGTCTTTGGCCGGCAATATCATAACTTAGATGCATTACCCTTTATTTTTTAAACAGACTTCCGGCTTTTCATGGAATGTAGGAGCAGATGCTCATGCTCTTCCGTGCTCTCTGGTTGGTGCATGGGCTGGATTTAAAGGGAAACTTTCTAATTAGGGAAACTTTCTGATTGTGTAAAGTTCTAGACTTAACAATAACTTTCCGAACTAGTTGCAGTAATTGGAGAGTTTTTGAGATCAGAAACCCCTCGTCTAACTCGTTGTTAACAAATGGACAACTTTGAAAATGACAACTCAACATGTTTAACTGTCTTAAGCACTTATAATGCATGAAACGGTGTGATACTTCCCCGTTAATCAAACTTCCAGGTCAAAACTACTGAACTTAATATTGGCATAATGTAAGTCACAACAGACCATTAAATATTTGTGTATTACAGGACCTGTTCATTATATGTTTATGTATTTATGTTTATTATAATTTATATTTAAGTACAATGCTGTGTGGCTTAAACACTGATCAACACAATGTAGTCATTATGTCAAGATTTATCTGTCTTAAATAGGATTTTAGGTTGTAATCCCTTTGAAATGAAGAAGTGATGGGCACGCAAGCCCTGTTATCTGTCTTCAGCCGGTATAAACTGTTTCTTAATCCTTCATTTATTTTTCCAATCATTAATTCAGCGAGATGAATTTCCATATTCCTCGCATCTTAAAACATCCACATCCATTCTGCGAACACCTCAATATCTCTATATCTCTAGAGCTTTCAGACTATAAATCTGAGTTTGTTTTCAGAACAGGTTGCTGCTGGAGTTTGAAAGCGGTACTTTGCGGAGATAGAGTTCATCTCTCTTTGCGACAGCGTTAACAAGGGTCAGAGTGTTTGTATGTGCCGGGGAGATTGTTATTTTTTGGTCGAAAAAAAAAAAACACTTCAATATCAATCCAGTCTCCTCCACACTGCACTGAAAGGTGTCATGGAAAAATAACAACCAGGCTGTCGTGTACTATATACCCCTGGGCGTTTAAAATAAAAAACATCACCTATTAGAATCTTATAACACTACACTAAAAATGGATTGTTCCAAAAAACGAATTATTTCACATACATAGGTTATTTAAACATAACCTTTTTAAAATTTAAGATCAATTTTTTTTAGAAAAAATGTCAGGTATTCACGTGGAACCAATGCACATGATAAATTAAGTAAACTCAGTGTATGGTTCGTTAAAATGACTTGAGATTTCAAGGTCACAGAGGTCAGGCTGATGGAATTACTTAATTGTGATATAGACCTGGTTCTACATTATTAAATGTATTAAATTAAGTCGTTTTCTTAACTTTTTTAAATTTCAAAATAAATATACATTCATAAAGTGGAATTCATATGCATGATATAATAAATAATTTGCAATCTATCACATTTGAAACAGGAACCACCGAGCAATGATTTTGAACATCTTATCAACGCCATGGCAACCAGAGGAGACTCATTGCATACTACATGCAAGTACAATGTCTCCTTTAAAGAATGTGAAAAGCCAATCATCACTTTCTGTTCTTCACAAAGACCTAAATAAAAACCGATGTAGGTAAAATTTAAAACGCATCCTTCTCCATTTCCATTCATTTATCAAACAATGCAAGGTTGATGCTCTTCCGAACAGACGTCTGAGAGGGCTGCAGAGGTCCAGCGTGGCGGTCCTTCAGCCTGAGTCACCCGCCTGTGATGAGATAATGTGGGCCGGAGAACATCAAATTACA